>JAOXYI010101810.1:0-12104 GCA_028566495.1 Lithophaga antillarum | reverse complement strand
TTCCTGCCAAGTTTGGTTCCATTTGGCAAAGTGGTTTCAGAGAAGAAGATTGAAATGTGAAAAGCTAACGACAGACGCCAAGTGATGGCAATAGCTCACATGACCCTTCAGGTCAGGTGAGCTAAAAATTACAGCAAACTTTTGTCGGGCCTAGAATTCAACACTTTTTTCCTAAATTTTAACTGTGTCTTAACAGCATCAACCTTTGCATTTTCATTCAACTCGTTGAAATTTTTAAACATATCCTGTTTTGTAACCCATAAACCACTTATTTTTTCTATATCTTTTGTTATCTGTTCAAGTTCTTGCTGTTTTGTTTTTTTCTTTTCTGATTTTTTCTTCTTTTCTTTGTTTTAGTAGTAAAATACATGTTGTATATTGCTGTTTTATTTGCTCCTTTCTAATTTTAAACTGCTGAACCATTGATGGAGCTTTTTCCCTTGCAATTTTTATTATTTCAGATTTTTTTTCTTTCTCCATTTGATCTAACCAGTTCACAGTTTTATTATTTGCAAACAATATCAAACCTTCCAATGCTATTATGTTTGCATTGGGTTTTTCCCTTTTTAATCTATCTAAATTTGCAAAATCGCATTCAGATATTATATATTTGTGGGCTTTACAGTAATGGACTCGTTTCTAAACTGAGCTATGGACATTTACACCTTCAGTTTTTTTCATTTAATGGACCACCTGGTAAAATGTCTGAGAGTTGTCTTTCAATAATAATGGTAAAATTAAGCAAAATAATTTGAAGGGCCTCTGTTGTTAATAAATTTAACTCAGGATCTTGAACTAAAAAGAGACTGTCAAATGTCTCTATTGGCATGATTGGTAAACTCTGGATATATGATCTTTCCATCAACAAGTTCTGATGCATCATTTGAAAATTTTTCTACATTTTGTTTAAAATTCAACCATATTCCTCATTCAAATCAAGAATATGTTCTGATTTTTCAATAATTCGCCATATAGGTCCTGTAAATAATTTGTCTTCTTTACCAAAAGCACTACAGCCAGCAAGATAAATTGGATTTTTCAAATAGTTGTAAACAGCTGATATTAACAAATTTCTCTGACCAGCACCAAAAAATGAGTCAACTCAATAAAATGTTCTATATGGCTGTGGTGATAAAACACGGCCCATCGCAAACAATAAATTATAATAATTCTATGACCGTGAAAAGTTGTCATTTTCAAATCACATGGATTTTCTAACTGCTTTAAAAAAGTGATAAAAAGAGACCCATACCCTGATTTCTCATCGACACCTGGAACACACAGTTTTGTACATGCCCTGATGAAGTCTGTTGTGCACTGATTATAGGTAAATTTATTTGGGGTATTTTCATCAACTTCTAAGACAAATTTTTAATCCTGATTCCGCTTGAGATGCCAAATTGACCAAAACATGTAAATTACATTTAAAACCATTTAATGACGATATTTTTTCTTAATTTCTTCTGTATTATCATCTAAATCAGGTATGCATTGTAACCACAATTTTTCTAACAATGTTTTCAAACATGAATTCACAATATATCTGTCCATCATGGTATTTTTCATTGAAAGCAATAACTGGTTTCTCTTATCTATGTGCTCTGCTTCTGTTAATGTCGCCATATCTGTCAAAACTGAATTGATCATTTTGGGAAAATTATCACTGCTTGTACGAAATGTTTAAGCAGATTTCGCCTGGAATTAAGGCAGATTCCGCTTAAATTTGTAAGATCTTAAGCGGAACATAGGCGGACATGGAATTCCTCAAAAGCTCAGAAGGAATCTTCTGAATAGTCCGTCTAATAGTTTGACTGAAATCCGCCTTAAATTAAAAAATTCCCACTAGTGTACATAACATAGCCGGAATCTCTAATTTAAAAATTCCTGCTAGAGTAGATAACTTAGGCGGAATCTCTTATTTGAAAAGTCCGCTTAGTGCATATAACATAGGCGGAATCTAATTGATATTTCCTGCTAAAAAGTTTTGGCGGAATTCAGATCTGACCAATCAAATTTGTTTTTCCAACAGGAAGTAAAGATAAAATTTGAAAACATGTAGGGAAGTTGAAGCTGAACATGTGTGCAACAGAGATACAAAATGCTAGAAATCATTGAAAAAATAAATGAAGGGATATACATTGTATATTATCAAAGGATTACCTGCAATATATGTAGTTACACCTACCAGATAAGTGTTTCATGCTAACTTCTTTTATTTAGTGAAATTAACATTTTGTTAAATCTTAAAAGTTTAAAAGTTATCAGTGATGAAATTGTGTAGATGCAGAAGATACTGTTTTCTAATAATTTCAGTCCTGTATTACCCAATTAGATATACTTTGAATCAGATACAAAGAAAAAAAAGATTAATAATGCAAAGTTTACAGAACTGATTATTTTATATTGATATATAAATTTTTAGTTTAAAGGAAAATATACATGGAAATCAGCATTGCAAAAACTGATTGGTGCTAGTTCCAAGTAATTTTATTCACTGTTTTATTCAGAATGTAAGCTGATTACTCCTATGTAAAACCGCCAACCGAACATAGATATAAATGACCTATGTTTCAACAAAGAAATCCATAAAAAATCAGTTGAGTACAGGTAAACTTGGAACGGCACTGTTCGATAGGGAAAAACGATTGATACATCTCCCTTTAGTCTATTACTCCTTCTTGTGCAGCATAAGCTGACCTTTTTTACGACGAAGACCAATGCACCCTATCCTTTATTCTCTAGTTGACGTTTCGAAAAGACCAAATTACTGCTTTTCTTCTGTGGCTACATAATAGAGTTCCTTGCATTATATTTTTTAATGCGTTTATCTTTGCTTAAATTTCAGAATTAAAGTAATGCACAGCATGGATAACCTGATTTATTTGTGATTTTATTGTTTATCATGATACCTACTCATTTCATTATTTTTTTTTAATGGGTAAATATTCATACGCAGAAATCTCTCAACCTGAGGTCACGATAGCTTTTGACTTTGGTTCATAGTTTAATTGTAAAAATTAGGACAAGATATATCGATTCATCATAATAATTTAACTTATAACGATAGGACATAGGTATAGTATAGTTTTGTATTTTTTAACAACTGAAAAGTTTTTTAATAATAATACTGGTTATTATCGAAAAGCCAGAAATCTATGTACACTGTTTACGTTGTTACCTAGTAATTTAAAAATAGCATTGGAAAACCAGGAAGAATATCGTACATATCCAGCGACCCACATTTTATCCCGCAGGATAATTTGCTTTCACTTTTTTGTGGAAAATGCTATTCTGCAATGTTAAATCTGTGAAGCTGAATAGGAATATTACACATATTAAGTCATTAAAGGGGACTTTTATTAAATTTTGGCAGTGTTGCAGTCTACAGCATATCATGAAAGTGATGATTAGGAAAAAAGGGGGAGGGTTTCCAAATTATGTACAAGAAGGTTCACCAAATCCTGATACATGTATATTGCCGAAAAACAGTACGGTATAATATGTAGTATGTGGAAATAATACAAATATCTTATAGAGAACCGCTAAATTTAGTGAAACCAAACATGACATGAAAGTATCTTATAAAATGCTGGCCTTAACTGTTGTTAAGGTTTCTCATGTTTCTATAACAAGAGAATTTGATAATCCCAAAAAGCCGCATTTATAGGAAAAAGGTTTTCTTTTACAAATTTTAGCGAAGTTGTAAAAATTTTAATTAAAAAAAATCCTATCATAATATTCAGACTGAGTTAGATATGGGTTATAGCCATATCTTTTCTTGTTTGACAACTGATTTCATTTAAATTGCTTCTAATTTTTCTAACAAAAGCTGAAACACTAGTAATGCCATCAAAATTGAGATTGTCTATTACAATGGGAATATTCTCTTTAAAACGAAAGTTCAGTACTGTCCTCTATGACTAAAATAACACAGTGCCAAAATACGTATTCCTGCCACACCTTGAGATTATTTACATCGAAAGCGACTTCAACTAAGCACAAAATAGGAATCTCCGCTTTCATTGGATACTAAATTTAAAGTTATGTGACGTCAGGAACATATTTATTTCTGGCTCCAAAGAGCAATCCTGATGAAAAAAACTGTGCCGCGAACCGTTATATTTTTTATTAAAAACGTCGTTGTTCAGTTTCCGACACGATAAATTGGAAACGACACGTTACCGATGGAAATAATACAATAGAAGGTTTTTAATAACACTTTAATTATGAGAATACATAAAAATAGCGTTCAAATAGGGATTTTTATTCATAGAAATCGGACAACAAAATACTGCATTTTCACTGTCAGCAGCTACCGGAAAACAAAATGGCGGCCCAAATTACGTTGAGCCGGCCTCTCTTTAATAAGGTATTATCGAAGATCGTTGGGCAACTATAAAAAAAACACAGGTATCAATAATAAGGTATAGGGGCATCACGAAGATCGTCTGGAAACTATAAAAAAACAATGTTACTTAACTTACTGCCATGTCGGAAGAGAAATTTTCATTTTCAATCTTCTTCCGATATATTGCAGGGCTCTCTCAAACATTATCGCACTCTGCGTTTCTCAAGCATGACACCTTACATGTATTTGTTGTCGAACAAAACCTGAATATTATACTTACAGCTCTTTTACCCCTCGACAACATCATTTGTCCCGGCGGACTTCACCACGAGGCCATTTTTCTCAAAGTCACGCATGCTCAGTAATGTTATTGTGTAAAAGTTCGACTTGCGGGAAATGGTAAAAAATGGTCGACCTGTACACACTCCGTCACTCAAACTAATAATGGACGACAAATGAGACCCCTCTTTTTTTTTGGATTTTTTATATGTTTTATAGAAAAATAAAGCATTTCATGGAAAATAAAAAAAATCAAACTGAGGCCGTCCTCGGTTGTGAGTGAAGTTCTCAGATGAAGGTGTGTATACTTAAGGAAGTCTTCATTGACATACGTGGACCAAAGCACACACACACACACACACACACTTTTGAGTTTTTAGTTTCAAAATAGAATAATGCATGTTCACTTTCAGGTTAGTTTAGTTTCTGTATGCAACCTACTCTAATTTTTTAAGATTTATAATGGTCAGCATATTGGTATGCTATATCCGAAAACCATTACTGGAAGATGCTACAGTTAAACTGATGCATCATTAAGCGCATATTAGCAATCGATGTCTCATCAGTGGTGCTCGATGTCGAATGTTTGGAAATCCAAAGGGAATCAAACGTTGAAGAGCAAAAAGGTCAACTTCTGATAAGTACAGCCAAAACCATCTCAGAATACCTTGATAACAGGGAGATAATATAAAAAGTAGTATACCACAATCAGTTCGAATGAGTCCACTGGAGATGACAAATCTAAGTGTACAAAAAGCTGGGATTGCATGAACTACAGAATGGAGTGAGATCAGGTGCATCAATAGGGTAAGGATCTTCTGATATACATGCATCACCCATCATGCAACCCATAAATCATATTCGGTAGCAAAGCCACAAAAGTTTATGACACAATCGGTAGTAAATACAAATGGACACGTATAGGATCTACAATGACAAAAATACATCCGTAGCAAGTTGAGTCATTCTTGATGGCCACCGTAAAACTTGCGAAGCGAAGATTTCAACCTGTCTTCCTCATATCCTTGGTTGAGTAGTTCTTGGTTAGAAGTATACCCCTATCAGAGACTCCTTGTAGGTAGGACTGACTGTGGCTTAGCGTGTCAACTGAGACACATAACGTTTGTGGGGAGCGAAGTGGATTCAGAAACCCTTAAATTTGGGAAGATGATTATACAATTGTAATTATGAAATTTCGACATAAGATGTAATTTAATAAGTTACTTCTGAAATTAATTTACTCAGCATCATACAAAATTATGTGCGCCATTCAAAGCCAGTGGACATGGTATAATGTTTTAGTAATTATGAAAACTTTTTTTTTGATTCGATCCTTATTTTTTTCTAATCAGGAGATGTCATGATCATCAGACCTGAAATGGTTTCTTCTATTAAAGTTAATGATATATTGCAACCCTATTTTTAACCGTCTTCGAAAATTAACCATTGTTTAATCCCTTGTTTTTTACTAGTAAGCTGGGACTTTGAAAGTTTTTCACTCATCATTTTTACTAATTTTACAACCATAACATTTGCAAATGAACCGTGATCTTTAAAATTATCATCGTTTATTCCATGTTACTTTTGGTAAGCTTTAAAAATATTGGTCCTTTTGGGTCCCTTGTTTCTTAAATGGTCGGGTCCAGAATCGTATCATTGAACATGACCTGTATTTGTGATTTATGCATCAAGGAAACAGAGGATAGACGAAATATTTGCTTACGGAAGATGACGTCCGAAAAATATTTCGGTTACATAAAAAAAAGATGAAGGGATTATATATTCAAAGACAGAGCAAGAGAGAAAGGGATAGATTAGATATTCAAAGACTATATGGGTTTATCTGTATCAAATTTTAACAGACATTTCCTTGGTATTACTCTTCGTTTAGCTGTTATTAAAGTAGATGTTTAACTGTATATTTCTATTTCAAAAGTATCAGGTTGTAACGATAGAAGTATGGCCTATTTAGAAATTTATTTATAAAATACAAAAACCAACAAAAGTGTCTTTAGCTAGATACAAAAAAAAAGACATAAAAATATATTATTAAAATCTTCAAGAGTACAAGTGGTGTATGTATAAGTATTGTGAATGTGCAATCAATACATTTATTTTATGAAAGATGTATATAAATTTGTAAAGGAATATTACGCATTTCAAAAACATAAATTCCACATATTGCTTTGATGAACAGTGCAATATTACTATTACCAAGAAAGTTATATAAAGCCTGGTTGTTACAATCAATTTGTTTGTACAGGAGAAGTGGAATAAATTTAATGTTTCCTCCTTCACGTTGCGGCTGGTATCAGCTCCTCAGCATCTGGGGTGTCTTTTCTGTTTGTATTTTTTCTCTTGTGAGTAGGAAAATCATTCTTTTCAAAGTTTATTACTTCTGCGTTAGAAATTTTACACCCAGCCCTTACATTAGACCTAGAGAACTCTATGTTTTTTTCTCAGAAGATTTCATATATACCTCAATTGAGAATTTAAATCTGATCACAGACCATTGCAGGTCGGATCGCCATCATCATCTCTACTGAGTATTTATCTGCTTTATACTTGGACATTTTCCTGAATATTGACCCTTAGGGGCCTCTTACAGTCCAAGAGTTATGACAAAAGGGTTGATTTTTGTTTTCCTGTCTTCATTTTCCTGTTCTTGGGTAATACTGACTCTCTCTGTTTCCCCTGCATATAGGGTCTTTGATTTACAGTTGATACGTTGGGCCCGAACTTGTTCTAGTTACAGTGATTTTTGGATAGGAGTGAATAGAAAAGCTATTTGGACAGGAATATTAGAAAAATAGATTTTACGGTCGTCATCACGAGTTGGTTGATCGTTTTAAAATTTCAAGGTCCCTCTTGTCGTAGATGTAACCAATAAGTCCCTGATCCACAGTTTTGACTTACTACGGCACTTTGACTGTTAGGATTGCACGACATGGGGATGCTAGCATAACAGTAGATGTTTACCCTATCGATCTCACTGAAATTGAAGGAGTTCTTGTAATCCCTATTCTGCCTTGCATTTATCTATTCTTTACTCGACCATTAGTTTCAAAACACTGGTTGGTACCCTAGTACTATTTTCTTTCTGCCTATCAAACGTAATTGTCTCATCCTATACCTATATTTTTATATTTCTAACTTCGATCTGTCACTGTAGTTTGCTTTTTCACATATTTACTCCCTTTTAAAAAGCCACCTCAGAGATGTCTGAGTTCTGAACTGTTGTCTAAAGCCTCAGCCAGACATCACATAAATAAATGGATTTGCTACATGGTTGACAAAGTAACGTTGATCGGCAAATCCTAGAACTAAAAACATAAAAGTACCCAATTCGTCTTCATTAATTCATTTTTGTTACCTTGACGACAAACACGGGCGTATAATTAATTGTAAACACTACAGAAATTTTGATCCAAACTTTTTTTTTAAGAAATGTTTGTGTAGACGTACCTTTTACCTCTGAAGTTGTTTTTTCCTGTGGACTACTCTGAACTTTCATTTAAAAACTCCCTTCCGATCAATGTGTTAATAAAAAACAAACTGGAAATGTAAAAGGCAAGCAAACAGTCGAAAAAAAAAGGAAAAAATGAAAAGGTGAAAAACCGACTAGATCCAGCTTCCTAAAATAAGTATGGATACAATAATTTGTTCGTCATTCAACCCTTGGGGGATATAACATGTTTTCGGTTACTCTTAAAACTAATTTTTTAACCTTTTATTTCTCATCAGAAAACACCACGGTCATAAAAACTGATATGAGTTACTTACAATACCTAATAAAAGTATTTCAATATATAATTTATTGCAACCTTGGAAAGTCGACCTCGTTTTTGCCCGTATGTTTTACTAGGACGGTTTGGGACAATTACCCCTACTTTTCATTAGTAGTAATAAATATATTCGGTGAAGGGAAATACACTATTTTAGCAACTTTACAACGTGAATTGGTGCAGTTTACGGAAATGATAGGTGGTATGTGGTCGTACGTGTGCATTATGTTCTGATTTTTTTTTCAAATGTCTACAAGTAGCTAGATATGTTGACATTTGAAGTCTTTGGTCTTAACATCCAAAAAAGATGTAAATGTCCAGAATTAACCTCATGTATAACAAGACTTACATCTACAAGCAAGATATTCTCGTTAACTACATTTTCAGTATTATCGCCTGCATAAATATGGACATGAACGAGTAATTCAGTTGAAAAACTAGAAATGTATGAGCATATGAATATATATATAAAGCATTAATATCAACGGATGTTATCATCATTATCGCCCATATCGACGTCAACAGATAAAATTTGAAAAGGACCTTAAAAGTTATGTTCATCCACTTTTGCTATCAAGTGATATACAACCAGTCAACTCGAAAAATTGGTTCCTCTTGGTCCCTTATTTTAGTAATAGTAAAAATCAGAAACCCAAAACTGAATTTTGAATCAAGTAATATTATCACTAAATTTTAATACAATCGATCGAGGGAAAGATACTTAAAGCGTTTACAGACGAATGACCAGGGTGACATTTTCATAGCAAGCCGACTGATTTATTTTTATTGTTTAATTATTAGTACGTTTGCCATTATTACTAACTTAAAAGCATATATTTTGGGAACTAATATGCGGAATGTGCCCTTATAACTGAGTGTACTTTATCAATTCCTGAACAAACATTTTTTTGTATTTTGTCTACATGAAGCACTAATATGAACTATTTGTAAACATAATTCCACAACAAAGTGGAAAGTTTCTGACTTTAATCTATTACAAAAATATAGTCTTATCATCTCTATCTTAACAACCCCTTGGCAGTTTATCATAGTTTTATTACTCTTAGATCTTCCCAGAAGAAATCAGATATACACTCTATGTCGATCTTTATACAAGTACTTCTACAAAAATGTATAGGCGTACCTGAAAGAGTCTGCGGGCGACAAATAAATGCAATTCAGCGTTCAACAGTTTATTTCTATTTATGTAATCAGTCACTTCTTTCATCTATATATGAAATTATATTCAAGGAATTTTTATAATTTCAGTCTTTTTCTACGGTATATGTTCTTTACCATTTACACAGACAACAATTATTCTGTTTTTCTTTAAACTTAAAACACGGATATACATGTACATTTAATTCCATTACAAAGTGAGTTCAGCTTTAGATAATGAGTCTATCTTATTGTTCTACGTAAGTAGTCTCCCCCACCGAGACAAATATTACATGCTTTAGTTTTTACTTGGAATATTTCTTCTTGTTCCAAAAATGTTTCTTTTAAACAAATTTGTATAATATCAATGAAATAATGTAATTATAAATTATAATTTTTTGTTAATTAATGGTATAAGTTATTGGGTACATGCAAAAATATATTTTGTATCGAATAAATGTTATAGAAATTGCATTTCTAAAACAGTGGATTATATATATGACTTAGTTATACTTAGTACTCGTGGTCTCACTATAAAAAAACTATGTTATAAATAATTTATTTGCATTTTACTATTCAGAGCTGGCTTTCACAACATTGTATTGTCACACCACACTTAGAACAGCTGTTGTCAAAATCATTTTCTCTAAAGTAACAGTAGATACCTAAGTTGAAGGTTAACATAAAAATCAAAATCCGGATGATACAAGACAACAACGATGAACAAATAAAACAAAATATAATCAAAGAACAAAAGCTCGAACAACAAAAACTTCACAAACATGGAAGTGAGACTGGCTTAGTTAAACATCTCGCGTGGTGAAACCGTTGTATAAAATTAATTTTGTATATATAGTTATACCTCTTTCGTAGTCAAGTCCTCCCACTCTGTTGTAGACACTACCTCTTGATCCAGCAGGACGTAATTTTTCCTTTTTATATTTTACTTTGCTTAGGAGGTCTTTAATGTCGTAATATCGTGCGCACTGAAATTGGTATCATACGTTTATATTACTACCACTGGGTCGATACCACTGCTAGTGGACTGTCAGTCCCCGAGGGTATCATCTGCCCAGTAGCCAGTGCTTCAGCACTGGCATGATTTAAATGATACAATTTGATGCTCCCAAACATTTTATGTATTTGGCTTCAATATATATTTTTGGTCTCAAGCGTACCTGATGAAGCTTATTCCAGAGACCTGTGTCGTGCACACTGAAATTGGTATCATACATTTATATATGAACATAACTTTAAGTTATATCAATTATATCAATACCTGTGTTGCAGTATAAGCCTGTTCTGCAGTACATTCAGCTTTACTTGTAGGATTACTTAGAGCAAATATAACTGGCTTGTCATTTATTTCTCCCATAAATTTTAATATTTCTTCTGTAAATGCTCCTGGTACTGCTGCTGCTCCTAATAATAATTTGAAAAGCATTCATACAAGTAAGAAAGCTTATACCAAATTATGATTTGCATGTCTTACAATAAAAATATAGTTACAAAATGTATCAATATTCTGTTTTGTATAATCATTACAGCAGGTGGAAATGCAAGGTAGAGGCAAAGAAAAGTAGACAGAAACCTTTCTCCCATGATTAGTACATTTTCAGGTTTTTTTAACCAAATAGAGAACAATTTGTTTAAGCACTAGTGGTTAAAATATCTTCGTATTAATTCCTGCCCATTCCCCCTCTATTCTCCGTTTGTCAGTAAAAGAAATAATTATGATGTCACATCACTAGTAACATCATTGGTATTACGAATTATAAGTAAATACTGCCATATAAAGTGTGGAAACACAAAATGGACTAAAAACAAAGCAGCTGTAATGAGTACTAGTGTTTAAACTATTTATTTCCCCTATTATATCACATGATGTAAAATGCAAATATTTCCAATTACATCCCTTTGAACAATGTCTACAATCTTTATATCAACTAACCAGTAGACAATTATCAATATGACAGACAACATCCTCATTTGTGTAGGATAGAAAAAATGGAAGGATCTATTCATTTTTTTCTTTGGATGGGTGAGTGGGGGTTTAAAACAAAATAGCCTCTCAATTAACTTATCAAGAACCTATAGCCAGATAGTGGGTAAATAAGAAAACATTAAGTTTATACGTACCTATAATTGCTGTAGGTTTGACCGTTTTGATGACTTCTGTTAATGTACTGATAGGTGTGTGATCTTGTGCAAATAATACCTTATGTCCTGTCACTCCTCCTGATGGACGATTCTGAAAAGAAAATTCAACAAAGCATTTGATTTTGATTATTTACAATCAAAAGGAATGTATTTAAAGGGAGATAACCTACTATTTCACAGTCTCAAGGAAACCTTAAAGTATTCAATTTACTGTGAAAAAAATTACAAAAAAAGCTTTACCTCTTTCAACTTGCTTTCTAAAGAAATTTTATTCTAATTTTACCTTTTGTCACACTCTTTCACTAAATCTTGTATTTACTTAAATTAGCAGTTTAATAGTTTTTATTGAGCAGTACTTTAAAAATTACTATATT
>JAOXYI010101700.1:0-12106 GCA_028566495.1 Lithophaga antillarum | reverse complement strand
CATCTGAAATTTAAAAAAGGACATATTTGAGACCTTAAAAAAGTTGGTCCGGATGAGTCCGGGGGGGGGAGGGGGAGGGGGGTTGCACGGTAGACCTATCCAGCCCATGGCCTATAGTATAATGTTTTTGCAATTTCTCAAAAGTTCGAACATTTCGAGGACATCAGCAAGTATATAATTGTCATTTAGACTCGGATGTTAACTTTGCTGTTTACTAGTATTCCTGATTTATTCTAGAACTATTATGAATTATACACTGGTCATTCATATTCGGATTAACCACATACATTATTATCACACTCGGATATTTCATTATTATATCTAGGATTTTATTTGTGGAATACAGTTTCATCTTTGTTCTTGAACATTTTTTCTCAGAAATTCCCAATGCATTGTTATTGAAAGACATATATTTTAATTCAAAATGCAGTTCAGAATTGTGAGCTTCTTTAATGTTTTATTTTGAGTACAATATGTGGTAAATAAATCCACAGAAAGGTAAGAGAATTTGTTTCAAAACCTTTCTGTGATGTAAAATAATGTAAATTTCTAAATAACGTAGAGGAGAATTTTAGTGTTCTTTCTAGGCAACGGCAATCCGTGAGTCCCTTCGGCTGCAAGCTAAGGTAAAGAGAGGTCTTGTTAGCTTGTTCATGATAAAAACATAAGATACCACTGTCTTTGAAATGCAAACGCAAATGCGCAAGTGCATGCAACATATAAAAGCTACATTAATTTCTTATGTTAATGCGACTTAAGAAGATTTCGCAAAATCAACGTAGAAAATACAGGAAACTTCGAGTTATGAGCACTTTGTGTTCATTAGTAGTTCACTTTATGTAAGGTACATCTATTCGTAATTACACACACAATTCTAGATGAATGACGCATTCTAATAACAAAATTTTTGCTTGTTTACGCGAATGTGCATTTAGAAGTAACCATTATTTCTGACTTTCTGTACATCTCAACCAAACAAAGTCAAATCAACTAGAAACGTCAATGCAATATATATTACTTATTATCCTTAAACAATTTTTTAAACAAATTCTTAAAAAAGACAAGTTATTACATAACTAATAGATGGTATACTGTTTGTGTACTGACGGAAGAAATAAATTTCTATTAAAAATTACCGATATCACTCTAGAATAATGCCAATTGATTCCTTCAATATTTTTTTCATGATGATGTTATCAATATCAGGTAACTACTAATGTAAACACTTGAAAATATGCAAAGTAATTACTGCTACTCTTTAATTGCTACATATCCTGAAAAAAATGTCTTCCAAACTTACTGAACCCGGATCGTCAAATATACATTTTTTTCATTCCCTGCTGTACAAAATAATATCGTTCTTATTAATTTATTATATAGATAAAGGTGTTCATTACTATTGACATATAGCGAACAATTATTTTTTACACTCTCATATGCTGTTATCTTTGTACATATATCACAAATGTTATCCTATATCAATGTACCATCGACGAAGCAATCATCTACTCTATCAAGATCAACAGACAACGCACGTACAAAATAGATTTGACGAGATTTCTGATGTAACACTCCAAGGTGGTATATACATATAAATATTTACTAGGAAAAATAATACAATCACTAATGGAAACAAATTGATAGTTATTCAAAGATGCTAAATATTCAGTACTTACTGGATATTTATAAGACTGGATAGCTTGTGTTGGCTTATGATGGTAAATTAATGTACAAACACAAAATAAGTCCATTGTATAGAAGATAATTTTAGACATAAACACCAACGCGTATTGATCGGATTACTTGATACTTAAACACATTTTGCGGAATAGTAATGATAGTGAGAACAGATAGATCAGTGACACTAGTAGTGAAGTTTAAATAAAATAAGTAGAGAAAGATGGCACACATTCCATTTGAAAATTGGGAAAATTTTAAAACCGCAAACAACTTGACCGAGGATCATATTCTGATGTTACAAAAGATTTTTTCGAAGAAGAATCAAGTTTCATGGGGAATAGTTGCTCTCCTGGCGGTTTTATATGGCATCATTTCACTAATAGCTGTACTAGGAAATTTACTAGTTATATTTGTGGTAATTTCAAGACAAAAGATGCAAACTATTACAAACATGTTTATAGCGAACTTGGCACTTGCTGATGTTATTCTTGGGTTATTTACGATGCCATTTCAGTTTCAAACAGCCGTATTGCAACGTTGGACTGTAGCCGATTTCATGTGCAAGGTTTCCCCATTTATGAAAAATGTATCTGTCAGTGTGAGCGTATTTTCTTTAACTTTGATTGCGACTGACCGGTACATAGCCGTTATCTACCCCCTTCGAGCTGGATTTCACAAAGTTATAGCAATAATCGTCTTAACAATAATTTGGGCAATAAGTGTAGGTTTCAGTGTGCCTGAAGCCCTTTTTTATGGAATTCATACTGTGATAACGTTACCAGAATTAACAAAAACGAATATGTGCTATGATGTATGGCCTAACGGCAAATTTTACGTTTACTATTCTGTGTTTTTATTTCTAGCTCAGTATGTTATTCCACTGTCTATTATAACTTTCTCGTACATTCGTATTACATGTAACATATGGAGAAGTGATCCACCTGGAACGGAAGCAAGCTTACGTAGGCACAGTTCAAGGAACAAAAACAAGAAAAAGGTAACATTCTAATGTACGTTAGTTATGTAATACATAATGTTCTTTTTGATACTTAAGTACTTGTTTTTTCTAAAACTCAGGCAGAAGGTGAATCATGGTCAGAAAAAAACACACCAGTTTCTAAATGGTTTTGTCTTTAGGACTCAAAGTTATACACAAAATTCATAACTATTTTCATTTTAGACTTTGTTATCTGAGAAATACAATACAAAGAATGCACTGCAGAAATAAAAAAAATCAAAGAAAGGGAGAGAATTCATATTATTGCTGTACAATGCATTGTAATTTTTGGGAAGTTTCAAAATTACTTACCTAAATAACCCAGCAAATTTTCGAAAAGCATTGTCGTTTCCGAAATATAGGCACGTCAAACATTTAAAATAAATGGTTAGTTCCATGTGCTTTTCTACCAATGACTCAGATATATATTAGAGACTTCCTGATTCTTAGGGCAGCCAAGCACTTAAAAAGGTAGAAACTTTCATATAATTGTTTCTTATTTTAGAAAAAAGTGTCGTTATATATGTGTTCGTGTTCGTTTCATATTTTTAACTGATCTTTATTGTTTTATTTACCAAGAAATATAACCAGTTTATCATGTGCTCTCTGTAGTGAGGCAAGATTATTGCAGATGGAATTTCTAAAGCTGAATTTCCAGAAGTTTTATGTCCAAACAGTTATAAATACAGGATCTCTGTAGTGAAATAGATTATGAAAGATGGAATTTTTGTAATATTATAAATCCAGAAGTTTTATATCAGCTGCAATTCAGACGATTTTTAACTAATTAATGTCATGTAATGTCATGAACACTATATAAAATGTACGCAAGGGAAATACTGTTTGGATATTACTTTTCCTATTATACATAAGTAAACAATTTCTTATTTGACGTCTTTTATTAATTTACATATTTGGGCATGCTAACATAAACAGTTTAACAATACAAAAATACATAGTATTGCATATTTGCTTCAGGTGGGCTACCGATGTTAACTTCAATAGCTCTTTTGAGTAATTTTCATTTGGCATAAATTTTCATTGCATAACATTCTGAAGTCAATATTAACAATCTAGAATAGTTATTTGCCATTGAATTAATCCGACTCGCCCTCTATAAAACGAGAGACTTTAACGTTTTTGTTTATGTTCAATGTATTGTTATCAAATCAATGATGGAAAGAATCATATCTTGTTGTTCAAGTACATGCATTATTTCAAATATAATTAACTGTTTCCAGTATGAATCAACCTAATCATTTTAACGGGAATAATTACCCTATTCCCACAACTCTGATACATGAATTAAATTAGTCAAATTACTTAAAGAAAGAAATATATTATCGCATTTCCATTCAAGCTAAAATTTCAATTGTATTAATTTTGGCATTGACAGTATTAAAAAATTCTTGGAATATCTTATACCATTTGTCGGAATCTTGATATGCGTTATTTAATGAGATAAGCTTATAATTATGGCATTATTATTTATGAAAATTATTTTGCCTATATGTGCACTTCGATACACAAAATATCGTTAGCATACTTATAAAATTGAACGACATCTGAATACTGTGTAACTACTGAATTATTTGTATACTAATACATTTTCAGAAAATACCAAAGCTGATCTGATGCAACGTAAAGTTATTTAACAAATCATATCTCATCTGTGGTGCTTTAAGCCAAAGTGTGAAAATCGAAAGCAAATCAAATGTAGAAGAGTAAATGCCCACAACTACTCCAAAAATATAATCAAAACTACTCCATAAATACAATCAAAACCAGCTAAGAATACTTTTGCAAGGATAGATATACTTTAATGTTATTATAAATAATGAATTTTGTGGACTGGAAAATTCATAGCAAAGTATTTGTTTAATTGCTAGTATCGATGTACTCGTTACTGGTTTTCCTGGTTATAGAGAATTTTTTTGTCTCATATTAATTCCGTTGATTTACCGAATCAAGAGATCCATGAAAATTGATACCGGACGAATATATATGATTTTACAGTATTTGTAATCACGTTAACCACGATGACAATTCGAGTACATCAAAAGGAAACATTATCGTCATCTAGATGAGATCTTACTGTTTAGTTTTATAACTACAAGATGTAAAAATAGATCATAATGATTAATATCTTTATTCTGCTTTAGGACAAAAGTCTTAAGTAAGAAATAAGTCCGTTACTTAATCCTAGTTTTTTCAAAGCGTCCAACTTTAGTGTTATCAGTTATGCTTTAGCGTTTATGTACCAACTTTGAAACGATTACAACCCAAAAGTTGATTGTTTGAAGAATTAAGCCCTATGATGTGGTGATTTTAACTTAATTCCTGCATATTTACTGGATATAAATACCGTCTATAGCTATTTTTTATAGTTAGAAACTGCCAAAGATATTTGAACAATAAATGTAAGGAAGATTTTAATAATATATCATAATGGTACAATTTTGTTTATCAGATATAACCTGACCTATATATGAAATATATATAAAGTTTTGAAGGCTGTAGAATCAGTTTTGATCAGGCTGTTAATTCTACCTACATTGTATTGCACTCTAAGCGATATGTTTTTCTTGAAAGAAAAGAATATACGAAATAATTTTGTTGTTCTGTTAATGTGGTCCATTTTTTTCAATTCCTTACTCGTAAGCTTGGTATCAGTGCTCACAATATTTCGGTTTTGGGGGATACCTTCCTATGACTTCGAACCTCTGTTATTATGTAGGCTATTCAAGTTTAATGCATCAACATAGTTTCATTGAAATGTTCATCAAAGTATTACTCGTTTAAACTTCAAATTGATGAAATGTAGTTTCTTTCTGGTACAGATGGATACATTTTGAAATAATACAACAATGTCTAGTCGTGCATATATACCAATTACTAGGTAAACAATGTAACGAAATTTACAAAGTCCCAGAGATTTTTGGTCGGCTTGCCACCATAACTTCTACTGTTAAGAAATATTAACAAAATGTGATAATTTCCAGGGCTTATCAGTTGACATATGTTTCACATTTTTATTAAACTTGAAACAAAACGATAAAATTAAAGTTTTCACATGATTAAATAATATCAAAATCATCATTATTGAAAACTGAACCGGCAGCTTTACAAAAGTTATGTTCATTTCATTTATTGTAGCAGGTTTAATCAAGGCGCTACTAATACTCCCCCCTCCCCCCGACACCCTAACTTTGTTTCTCATAACACATTATCGAATGATGCTTAACAACTAAGCCAAATTTTTACTGTGAACACATCAGAAGCAATTCGCCAGAGCAAAATTAACAAAGTCTCCATACAGAACTGAGGAGGGATTTTAAAGTGCCAAAACTTTTGAAAAACGCAATGAACCGGAACATTATACCCACATGCACATTTGTATATCAGGATCTAATAATATACAAGCTCATTTAAATCTAACATACCATGTAAGAAGAGTTGCAATGACAAGGTTTCCATACTGGACTGGGTCGAAATTTCTACGTCCAAAGAGCCATAACTCTTAGAAAAACTGAATGGACCGGCACATCCTACACACATGCACATCTGTACGTCAGGATCTGACAAAGTATCAACTTTCATGTAAATGTAATATAGCGGATCTGAAGAGTTGCGATGAAAAGGTCTCCACACTAGACTTGGTCGAATTTCTAAGTTCAGAGGCCATAACTCTTGGAAGACTAAATGGACGGCAACATCCTAAACACATGCAGATCTGTACATCGGGATCTAACAATGTATTAACTGTCACGTTAATCTAACAAAATATGTCAAAGGACTTGCAATGACAAAGTGTTCATATTGGACTGGGTCGACACTTCTAAGTTCAAGGGAACATAACTCTTGCAAAATTCAATGGACGGAATCATCCTACGCATAAACACATCCGTACATCAGGATCTGACAATGTACAAACATTCATTTAGTAAATCTAACAAATCATGTCAAAGGAGTTGCGATGATAAGGTCTTCATACTGACTGAGTCGAAATTGTTTAGTTTTTTAAGGGCTGTAACTCTTAAAAAAATTCAATGGACCGAAACATCCTACCTGCAGGGATGTTTGCATATTATGGTACCTTATTGTACAAAGTTTCATGTAAATTGAACAAAAGACACAGGAGTTGGTCCGGACAGACAGACGGACAGACAGGCTGATCCATATAAAACCCAAAGTTTGTTTACGTGCGGTATAACAATATGAAAAAAGTAGTTTCTAACCTACACCAAGTTAAATATTTATTAATATACACATCAATAAATGGCCTTCAAACTTTGAGAAGGATCGTATCATATCAAATTCAAACCTGAATATTGGCAAAACAAGATAGGCATCAACGGAAGCTCTTTATACAATTAAGACAATATCTTGTGTGACAAACTGAATTTCTACAATCTACCAAACAATGTCTTTATATACTTGCTTTTTTAATTGCTTTTGTTTTGATAGAACTAAGTCACAATGTCATATAAACCTGCTATTTATACTTTGAAACTTGCAGCCATCTGTAAGAAGATTTTTTTATAAACTGTAACAAAAGTTTGGCAAATGGTAGTTAAATAAACCGTTATTTGTTATTTATCTTAAGAATAATGATTCATCTTACAAAATGAGCAGTCGGCATTTAAATTCTTAATATTTTTTTAGGTCTCCCGAATATTTTATTTGATGAATAAGGGTACAACATAAATATTAAAATTGGTCTTTTCAGCTTCTTTAAACATTTGACTCCATCAATTAATTTTCCTGCTGGTATTCAATTATTGACTTATTATATACCTAAACGCTTTACTATCTCAGTCAATGCATTTCACTCCAGTAATCATTTTATATACTAAAATACGCACTGTATCATTACAAAACTACTTTATTCTGTAATCCTTTAATGTAAAATACCGAGTTCTACCTATTAATTCATTTGATATATTTCAAATCAACCCGAACTCAGAATTTCCCAGGAGGTTATAATTTTTCCCTAGAGGCTGCAAATGTTTCAGTCCTGAAGATTTAGGTTTGAACTTTGTTTTCAATGGTAGTAATTTGCAATAATAACTGATAATATGGATATTTATTACATTGGTACAAAAATGTAGTAAATCTTGACTTTGAGACCTTCATTTGATCGAACTCAAGTCTTTATAGCATATATCTGACATGAAATAGCAAGTGCTGCATCATAAAATGGCTGTCATGTACCAGTTATAGTCGTTTATTATCTTAACTTTAAATGTAAATTACTAAGATTGACTGCCGAAACGAATTATAATGACTGTCAGTTGTTTCAGTCATCGAATGTCGTTGTGACAGTACATTTTTGTCTGTTAGTCTTTTTTGAGTTGTGACGAACATAAATGACTGTTACAATTTTATCGGTATTTTGACAGTTAAAAAACGACTGCTTCGTGAGAAAAAGAAAAGAAATAAATTTGCAGTTAAGATTAAAAGCTGAAGAATTTCCAAACGTTGAGGATCCTTTCCTCATCGCCTGATAATCAGGTAATGCATTATGTTAGTTCCTTATTTTTCACAGTATTCCTATAAAGGGGAAATTGAAATAGAACATTTGTACTGTGGTTTGTTTTTAAAAAGTGGCCTGCCGATCAGTCACAGTAACATGCAGTAAGTAAACACTAGTACATGTACATGTGACCCATCTTGTCAAAGTGACTTGCAAAATAGACGTTTGAGTATGGACAAAAGTCAAAAGTGAGTGGCACCTTGAAATTACCAAGCTGGTTTCCGTTTATGTTTACAGTGCTAGCAGCTTACTAGTAGTGTGTAAATACTATTTAGAGGAATTCCTCAATTAGCAAGAATTGATGGTGATATATATATATATATTTTTTTTCATTTTTGATATAATTTCAAATTTAATTCACTTATGCCTTCTTTCAACATTATAAATATTATAAATGTTTATAATAAATTATCCATTGAAGGAAGTAAATGTATAAGTAAATATTTTCTGAAATTAGCAATTTTCTAGTTACATTGTGGGGTAAATTCATGTTGTGTCGTGTATATTTTGATGTCTGTTTGTAGTAGACCAGCAAGCTGAGCTGGATTTTTATAGTGCCAGCTAACTGAAGTGACAACCTTGTTTCCTTATTTCTGCCTGCGTAGCAGAGAAGCAACAAGTGCAATACAAAATATTTTGTTTGATCCTACCAGGGTTGAATCCCGATCTCTCTCACACCATAACACCAGGCAAGCAGGCTAAATTTTATATTACGAAAGCTGTATTTTATATATTTTAAGCATGACAGTCTCCATGCTGCCGTCAAGATCATAAAGAAAAAACAACTTACTTCCTATGAAATCTTTATTAAAATGTAAAAATATATTAAAATATAAAAATCTATATATGTCATCGAGGTCACTCCTAGAATATGAAATGTAAAAGATGTGTAGTATATTGCTGCATTTTACTACAGAGACAGTCTTTGTATCCCGAAGCCGTTTCTGATTTCACGATAAAGCTATTTTACATTGAGTTATTACAATTTAAGAATAAATGTATGTAATTGCTTTCAAAAACTCACTCATATATATAAAATCCATCTATATTTGTTAACTGAGACGTGGGTTTTAGGATAAAAACTAAAAATGTTTCATAATTTGAATTAGACCGTGGATATAAGGAAATATATTTGTATTAAACAGAAGTACTAAAATTTAGTAATTAATAACTAGACAGAAAACGACTTATGTTACATGATTGTCAGAATTGTATTTAACACTATATTTAGCATTTTAAAGCTATATTGTGGCAAACAACCTTAGTGATGGAGGAATTTTTAACGCCTAGAGTAAATCAACCTTCATCGTTTGGTAAATAAGGGTAAATATGTATACGGAACCTTTCGCGCCATTTGTCTAACAAATATAAATTGCTCACTGGTTAAAAACAATTCATTTGAAAATAAATAGGTAGTAATAAAGCAAAGATCAATTACAAAGCATTCCGTGTTTTTCCCATACTTTTAGAGCTTTTAGAGTGGGACATCTCTCTTACCTTAGCAGTATATTAAGATAACAGATACAGGTCACAGTTATATGAATTACATCTAAAGATATACAAATTTAAAAAATGTACGATCAAAATACTTTCTTCAATACAGACATTTTTTGACAATTAATACAGTCAAATATTCTCCTGTACTACATGTAAAACCCATTTTAACGTCTTATTCCTGGGAATGTGTTGTAGTCAAATCACACGGAACCTTAATAAAATAAACATTATTCCAATATCGACCGCTCTCTGAATTTCTGGAAAAAAAAACAATCTACAATGTGTCTTGAACATTAATTGTCAACACCCCAAACTGCAACAATGCCTCCGGAAGACTGACTTGCATATATTTTTCTTGTTTATACCTTATCTGTATGCACTGAAGATTATTTATTGTATAAATTATAATTCTCGGAACCTTTTTACCGAAGAGATAATAACTAATTACAGTGTCTCATGATGGTAGACAGCAACGAAAGCCTATATATGAATAGCTACAAGAACACTTAAACGTATTACATCAGAACTAAGCTCAATAGCAAGAGAACATTTTCTGCTGATATTGCAATGTTCTGAGTTCTATTTTCATAATTTATTTCCTGTTTCCGACTGATAATCGATTTTATAATGCCACCACAACAAAGATGATGCTGAATATATAATTAACCTGTTTGAAATGATTTGCGTCCATCTTATAGTCTATTACTTACAATTGTCTATAGTCTACCAGTTACAATTGTCTATAGTCTATCACTTACAATTGTCCTAACACCATACATTTAACTGTAGTTCACATTAATCCTTAGTACCAAATTTAGACAGACGCTAATACATTTTGTATATGTAGCGTTGAATCATGGAACCAAAAGTGCATAGTTCAGAACCATTCTTACTAAAAAAAGGTATGGTTCGGCATTATAATGTTTTCTTTTTTTTTTCTGTTAACTTCTTGCAACACACTGAATACACAAAATATTCGTAGTTCAGAGAGGTTTCAAAGACAAAATCTGTAGGCCAATAAAATAGTTAATATTTTTTACTTTGTCAACTAAAATAATACACATATAACTTAATCTTCAAAGAAAGATTTGAGATTAAAGGATACATTTTTCTAATTGATTTCATCAAGATGTAAAATAAGAGAAATGCTATAACCGACGCTTTTTGCACTTCAAATGAAAGTTGTTAAAATCTTTTAGTATATGAAATGGGAAAAAGATATCAATATTACAAAGATTCCATTATTTTCCTTTTTTTTTTTTTTTATCTGAGATAAAATGTGGTGCACGTTTAGTTGTACGCGATACTTTTATTTTTGTAAAAGATAACAGTTAAATTTTCCATGAACATTCCAAATTAATTTATACACAGCAATATTCACAGGCATTCACGAAATAACAGATTAACAGACAGGCAGAAATTCGTATCACCAGAAATTTTTACACGAAAATACGGAACATTTATTAGTATCTTGCTTTGATACACAAAACTACGTCTAACTTTTTTCCTTAGAGGTAATGTCAATGGGATGTCATACACATGTATGCAATTCCAGGAATCTAATGATTTTTCGATTTTTATAACAGTAAACATTTTGAAAATTTGGGTTCCCTTCTATCAAAGCAGCTGAATGTTTATCATATTTGTTTTCAAACTAGCCAAGGAAGTATGCACAGTAGGATTTCTTAATAATGTTGTAATGCCCAGAGCAAATCTGAACAAATAAAACTCCATTTTCGAACACAGTCAAGTCGAAATATGATATCATATTATTTATTAATTTTGAATAAGATGTCAAACCACATACAAATGTAAGGGGCTTCAGTAGCTTACCTGGTAAAGTCAAAGTTGTAATCATATTGCATTCTTTAAGACTCATATTGACGGGCGTATTTTTAAGCAGAAGTTTAACCAGATGTTTGGTCTCCGTGATGGCTAATTCCCACGGACACTTCAATTTTAATGCCAAACTTGTTTAATGACAATACCTACAGTTTGGAGGAAACGCCATTAGGTGGTGTATTGTTTATGACAGATCTGTAAAAGGAGACCATGTCATTAACTCTTTATCATTCGCTCATTTTTTTGCAAAATATTGACATAAAATATAGTATACTAAATAATGACTTGTGTATTTTTAATCTGTTTTCCTATAAACCTATAATTGGTACCACTAGTAATACTGATATAAAACCTTTTATTTTAAATACCGATTCATATTTTTCCTTAGCAACGGTTGCTCTGGTATTAACATTCCAATGGAATAAAACCTAAAATATTTTCAATTCTGTAGCCTCACTAGACCTCGAGAGAGAGAAAATCAAAATTTGACATTGAAACAGACTCTGTTTTTTATGAATTATTATGCTATACAATCTGTATTTTTGAGTAATGTT
>JAOXYI010101593.1:0-12107 GCA_028566495.1 Lithophaga antillarum | reverse complement strand
TTTGAGTTATCAGGAGTAAATTTAGCTAGATTCTACTGTAGAGGGTCCAAAATTTCACTTTGAGTTATCCGAAAATTTGAATTATCTGTGTTCCAGATAACAAGAATTGACTGTACATATATTACCTTTTTATACAGGCTTAATGTAGGAATAGTTTAAAATTACCTCCCCTTACTATGGTAAGGGAATATAAACATAATTTTCACATTGTTTATCACAATTCTAAAGTATTTTGGTTTTCAGTGGTGGTCTTTCCCTTCCCTTTGTAATACTTCTTAGCAGTTATTTTATTACCTGCTTGTATCTTTCAATCCATAATGTAAATTCTTATGTAACACAATATATGACATCAAATTTGATTGGCTGACGTTCAAATTTTTAGCGAGTAAAATATATGGTTTACTTGTTGGAGTGTCATGCGCAATTGTATATGATGTTTCCAGTAATATGAAATTCCATGTAAAAGCATTATTTTAATTAGAATAGAATAAGCTTACTGTACATTGTATTGAATACTTGCCGGCATCAATCTTAGATTTTACTGTCTTAAATATCTGTTTTCTGTCTCTGCTGACACATTGCTAGAAACTCAATTTGCAACTGTAAAATCGCCAATTGATGTCAGCAAGTTTTCAAATACAATAGAATTGCATGCATCTCCAAATTTACATTTCATAAAGTTTAATAAAATTTACAAATATTCATGATAGAACCGTGAAATCACAGTAGGTTTAATGAAACTGATTTACATTGCTAATCCCATACTTCTGCGTTTATCATACATGTACATACCATCTGTATTGTTTGGGGAAAAAAGAAAAAAATTAACATGAATTCTTCTGTTTGCTGAACAGATGGCATAACAGTTTTAAATTTGCATTTATACTTTTTCCAGAGTATTCTTCCTGAATGTACCAAATGACTCTGTAATAGAGAGATTAACATTGCGAGCTACAGACCCAATCACTGGTGATAGATATCACAGTCTTTACAATCCTCCACGGACACAGGAAGTGAAAGATCGTCTAAACAGACATCCAAAAGATGAGGAGGAGAAAGTTAAAGCTAGACTGTCACAGTTTCATGCATATGTGGAAGAATTGGCGGATTTGTACACCCAGGCACAACAAATTAACGCTGATCAAGATCCTCATACTGTTTTTGAATGTATTGAAAGTATGATTGTGAATCCGTTGCCGAAAAAGTTTATGTGAGAGTTAGGATAACTATATAAATCTGTGATACAAAATGACCATGCTTGTGACAATTTCTAAGCTGAATGGAAACCATGTTTTTTTGTTATAGACTTAAAACACTGTACTGACTTGGATCAGACTTGTTAGAGGGAATAAGAGTGGATCCATTTACAAGATACTGATACAATGAAATTAACAAGATATACCTTTAAAACAAGTATATATAGAAAGGTGTTTATTTCTACAAATTGAAATATTAATAATTTATATCCTTGCTCTCCCAAGAATGGGATTTATGCCCTTGAATTCCCATGAAATGGGCTTTTTGTACCTGAATTCCCAGAAACAATATTCTATAACTGAGTTCCAGTTGGCTTTGAATACAGAAAATAAATTGTAAAATTCATATTTACATGTATGTGAAATAGAACATAATCTTACTGAAGAAGTTACATTTTTCACTGCCTTACAATATTTATTTCTTATTTAAATTTTGTATGTATTGTATTATTCAGTATCCATAACAGATTGATAATTAATTTGCTGTTAAAAATTGCAATTCTTATTATTTACATAAATAACAGTTAAACCAGCAGATATTGTTTACTTACGGTCTTGTCAGTGGCAATTAACACAGAAGGTGAGACAGCCAGACATATTACTTGACCTTGACCTCTATTTCACAATCCAGTGACTTTTTTACATCATGTTTCATGTTTTGTGATTTGGTCAGTTTCCCAGTAACTATGTTACAGATCACCCCATATTTGATCCATTCATTCATTCTAAAGTTTACGTGCGATTTGACCTTGACCTCATTTCACGATCCAGTGACTTCATTTATTATACATCAGGTTGCATGGTTAGATCAGTTTCTCAGTAACTATTTATGGTAAATCACCCATATCTGGTCCATACATCCATCACTGAGTGTATGTGTCTGCCACATACTTGTCGCCTGGCTTTGACACCATTTTTATGATTCATTAACCTTGTTAAATTTGTGGTTCCCTATATGATGTGGGGGCAGGTGAGACATATTTGAGCATCAACATGTGTCATATTTATAGAAAGTAATTATTGTCTAGTAATCTGTTTTATGAAGAAATTTATTACATGGGCTTAACAGACAAGAAAGCATTCAAACTACTATATAAAACACAATAAGACTATATGAACAGTATTTGAAACTAACAAAACCAGAAACATAATTCACTAAACAAATTGACAGAATAGCTAAACAAATACAAGTTATAAAGTGTTATCCAAGATGAACAACTGAAAAATAACTACATATGTTGTAAGGAATACTGTATATAAATCAATAACTAGAAAACTTGTTTATTTGACTAGTTTAATGACATTCACAGCGATTTTCTATTCAGTTATATTGTATTGACCAGTTTCAGATGGTGAAGCAATAAATCACACAATGAGAACAACTGACCTTCAGCATGTGCCTGGTAAAATTTTTTGTATCTTCACAGCTGTGTATTTCTATACATTTGACTCAACTATCCACTTGTCGCTCCAACACCCTTTCATACAGTCAGGTTTCAGATACTGATTAGACAACCAAATGACCAGCTGACAAATTATGAACATATCCAACCTTGTATGAGAGTTATTTTGAAAGTCTGGGCCAGTTTACAAACTCTTCTTGGTGGAAACAGGTATGCAAGAAAATGTAGCACATCATTCAATTCTGTGGTTGTAACGGCCAAGACAATTTCCTTAATATATGTCGAACCAGTACTACAATAACAATTCCATTTCTTGTTAAACGGAACTGCAATGTACACAGTGATCCATGAAATATATACTCACAAAACAAATAACTCTATATACAGTAGAACCAGTCTGGAAGACCATCCCTTCTGTCAGGCCAAAGTAGTCCTTCAAGACCGGTGGTCTCTCAAAAGAGGTAAAATTAATACGGATATTAAGGAGTAATGCTATATTGAAGTGGTCTCCCAAAAAAGGTTGGTCCTTCAAAGCAGATGTCTCTCAAGACCAGTTCAATATGTATCAAAGTTTGAACCTTTCAGGTCAGAATTAAAGTTAAAAAAATGTGAGAAAGGATAATTGTTGCAACATGGAGTTACCTTCCAAAACTTACTTTTGCCAGAAGCTGTCTTAAATCCAATAATGACTTATAATTCCAATTCTCATAAGCTAGTCTTTAACTTATTGCATAAAACCAAAAAAATCATCTCCAGTGTCCAAAATATTCCAGTTTTTACCATCACTGTTTTCTTATTGAGTTCATCTCTAACTTTAAGGCCAAGAAAATAAAAAACCTGAATTTCTATAATTTAGCATTTTATTGAGTATACAATGAAGCAGCAAAAACAATGTCTCTTTTGATCATGGATGATGCCTCTTCCATTTTCTGGTATAGAACAGGATCACCAATGATCCTGGCTGCATTTCTAACATCTCGTAATGTCTCGTTTAGCCTTTGTATACAGCGTACTATAATTCCTTCCTGAACATCTGTTAATGCTGTTATCTCTGCAAATGGCTGTAAAATAAAAAGGATAATTAGCAAAATTATCATTACTCAAACATCTAAAATGTCTACCATTCTAGACTGTATTTCCATAAATACTCCATTTCAAATTACTGTCAAGAGACACTCCTTAACCTAGCAAAAACTGGAATGGTGTTTCTACAGAAAAATCAATATGGTTGAGATCTGTCAAAAATATGTACTGTTTAACAGTCAGCAGGAATATAAATCAGTGTCAACATTTTTTTGAGATGTATAAAATTCCATAAAACATTTTGTGTGCAAAAACTGTGCAATCATAGCTTGTCTTGTTCAACCACACTAAAAGGACTGAAATGGAATAGCAAAACACAAATACACATAAACATTCAGTTTTTCTTAATTAAATCACTGTAATGCTAGTATCAGGCAATCGGCTAAAATTCACAAAGTGATTATCAGTTTGAAATCAGTTATACAATGTATTCAGCTGATCAATATCGATTATATAATCCTTTCGGGTAAAAATGTATATAACTTCTGAATGAAACATTTCTAAAAAAATTCCATAACTTTCTGTTTGAAAGATACTTTATTACTCCAAAGGTGAAATAATGTACACACAGCATTTGTTGAAAAAAAAATTTGTATCGTGCCCCTTACCCTTCAAACAATGTGCTTTCATTGAGATAATGGATTACAGAATTTTACAATCAATAATCAGAATCAGTTTACCCTAACCAATCCATTTTCGATAGAGTCAATCATCAGTCCAACACTATGTAACAATATTTTACACAAAATAAAGAAGTGACATCATAAAGTTTATGTAAATTACCATTCCTCGTGCCCATTCAAATACAACTTCCATCAAACCAAATTTAAATTCTTCTTCATAGTCGACAGCAGTCTGTATATCAAACTGTCTCTGGAGAGAGTTGATTTTCCTGGCTATTGTCAATATCTTCTCCTTTCCCTGAAAAAGTTACGACATTCTGCAAAAAATAATTTTCAGATTTTTTATTGGTTTTGATTTTAAGTGTAAATGGTTACTCCATTTAAATTTCCAATGGATGGAGATACGTGAAGTTCTTATGCAGTACAATAACTGTCCCTAAGATAAAAGATGTTCATATTAATTAAATTTGTTTCTGACCTGCTAATATTTTAGCCTTTCCAAAATGCTATTCATAAAGCCCATGAACAATGTTCAGATAGCCATGTAATTTATGTTCAAGAATGGACAACAGCTATACGTGTTTGATGTGAAAGTAAGTCCCACACAATAAAACTTGTTACATAGATAGTGATGAAATACTGTAATTTCCCAGTGAAATAAAAACAATATTTCACATGTGAAATAACAGCGTTATTTTCATTCCCATGATGTTGCAACAATCGCCATTGTCAATGTCATCACAATATAAAACATCTGCATGTGGGAAACAGAAAAAGAATTCTTCATTTCAGTAATAATTTTGTAAAAATCTATGTAATAAACAAAATAACTACTCTTGCAATTTGAATGCTGAAAACTATACAACTCGTAACCAAACAACACCTACATGTATAATTAACATTCTTGAATTAATGTGTTGTTCAGTTACTCCTTGTATAGTTTTCCATATTCAAATTCCAAAAGTAGTTATTTATATTTCATGCTAGTCTAATTACCTGAAGGAGAGTGTCAATCAGTTTTGGTTCACTTGCTTTTTTCTGTTCAAATACAACACATGACATTAAAGCAGCTATCTCTGTAGGATGTAATTCTGTCAAAGCATTCTCAAATACCAGCTCTGTAATCATCAACTCATGTGTACTGATCTCACATGCCACACGACCTTTCAACTGTACTGCATTATGATCGTCAATGTAATTCAGAGATTTTAGCACCTGAAAGTGGTAAGTCGTTCGACACTTATATACAGCAGAAATAAATGATATATTCTAAATATTGTGAAAGTACTTTTACTTCATGGACACCAATTTTCATGAATGAGAGAAAATCGCTAACTGGAGGGTTCCCAAATTTGTGGACTTCAAGATGTCTCTATAGTTCTATTTGCATTTCATTGGTATTTCATTGCATTGATTTAATGAACCATGAAATAAACAAAAATCGATACTCCCCGAATAGAAATATTTCACGGTATATTATGTTAGAATTAACTGTTATGACATGGTGTTTTTGCCATGAATTGAGCAAAGCATAGTATTTTTGACCTTCAAAAGACATTTCTTACGTGCTTTTACAGCTACTGATGGTAACTATAGGAAGACCTGAGGGTACTTTTGCGATATCTGAGGACAATTTCACTAAAAGCATTGACAGCGGGCTTAATGCTGTATTGTGCTCTTTTTAAACTGCTGCAAGCAAGCAAGAATAGTGGCATTTTGAATGCTTGATCAGCATGGTGCTAACTGGCCAAAGCATGATGCAGTACCACGTTAAACTGGCCTGGTGAAAATACTTAAATATATTTGTATTTATGTTTTCTAAATACATGTACATGTATGTACGTCATTTTATACATCGTGAATATCAGTTGAACTCAATTTATGGCTGCTATCTGATATCATACGAAATTAGCAGTAAGTACCATGTGCTATATTGAATTGTAGATTCAGCACATTTTTGTGTATTTATAGTGGATTTTTTTTATAAAAACATTTAATGTCATTTAACACAGTGAGTGCTGTTAAGTTCATGATAAAAAGAAACCACATCTCAGTTAAGCATTTTTAAAGAGTAAATTCCAGGAAAACTACTTTTGCTACCCAGGGAAAGAATTAACATAGTATGTAAATAAGCAAAATCAAGGCTCCGTCTGACTTAAATGTCTGGATTTAAGTACAAAAACTTGATTCCAAACCAACATGACCAATGTTTTAGAAAAAAAAACTTTTCAAAACAAGACTGAACACAATATATACCTCAATTCTTTGTTGATATTCTGGAAGTAGCATTAGACTTTCATCAGACAGAAGAAACTTCAGGTGTCTGTATTTAGTTTTCAGTTCCATATTATGACTATGTTCATCAAACTGAAAAAACAAAATTACACTTTTTTAACTTAATGAACAGCAATATGTACTCTGAACAGATTTCTGCACATAATAAAGGGCTCTTAACTTACAAAACATAATAAAGTTGGCAAGTCAACAAAAGTAAAACTATTTTCACTTATGTAACAAATATGTGTAGCAATGGATGCTTAATTTTGTGACAAAAACAGATTTTAGAAAAGACCTCAATTTTTCTGAAATTTTTGAACAAATGAGGATCGGTATACACGTACATGGATCAGGAAGATCTTGTTTTTCATCAAATATTTAATTGAATGAATAGCCATATAATTAATAAATCAACTTCACTGATAGTTGGAAAAAAAAAATCACTAAATACCATAAACTTACATGTTCTTGAAATCTAGGACAATTTACACACTGAAATTGTTTAAACAGTTCCTCCGTGGACTGTACTGATCTGAATTGTTCAACAAGCTCTATGTCTCTGATATGAAGGTCTTTCACTGGATCCAGTCCTGCAAGACCTTCAGAATTTGTTTCTATTAGACGTAGTAATTCTTGTGTTGCTATGGAAACTGACTGACCAGGTGGATCATCCCTATTGTTTGAAGAAAATAATTAAAGACAAATTCTAAAAGGAATGTGACTGACAAATTTCTGTACAATTTTGCAAGGAAAAATTATAATTTTCAATATATTTGATACTTGATCCTAATTAAGAAACAAATACTGCTTTCAGAATTTCATTTACAGTAGAGTTCGTTTATAACGTACAGGCTTGTAACGAAATCAGGCTTATAACGAAGGAAGGTAAAATTCCCAGTCCCATTGCCATTTACACAGTGTTATCCTGAAGACGTATAACGAATTTTTTATAACGAAATCAGGCCTATAACGAACAGTTTATTGATCCCCAACAACCATAAAAGTACTGAAAAGTGACCTGATATAACGAATCGGCAAATAAATTGCTGTATAAACAAACAGAACACCTGTCGTCTGTTACGCATTGGTGATTACCTGTATATTGATAGACACTTCCCGTTATAATTTATTGACAAGTCAACTAAAAATACCTTTGAAGTTTTAAGTGATAATAATTATGGTGGCTTTACAAATTTTCAACCAGTTGAGTGATGGATAATAATAATGATGTAATAATTAATTTCAAGGAATTGGTGCACAAGCCGTTAGATTAAATTGTGTTGTTTAACAATGAAAACATAAGCTACGGTAATTTATGAAAAAAGGAAAGAATTATCATAACTTTAATGAATGTATACACAAGCTTTAAAATTACGCAACATGGATTGTAATAAAAATATTCATGAAACTTGACTTTATTCCTTTTAAAATGAAAATGGCTTCAAACAAGATCAGTTTCAGCTTCAGACAAAAGATCGTTCAAACATTCTGGATGGTTCACACTTACACGGTAGTCTTCATCAATTTCACATGGGACAATAATGACAATAGTGGTACAAACAAAAAATATTTTCGCAAGATTTTTTTCTTAAAAAGAAGTTATATCAAACAAACATCTATAACAATTATACTTCGCAATACAAAAGAAAAGAAACAGCCATCTTTCCAAAAAACGGCAATTTGTGTACGTACCTATTTTGACAAGGGAGATTACTCAGAATTAGTTAAGTACCATACGAACAATATACGTTTCATTTTCGAGGTTCAATTTTAAAATATAAAGAGCAAACAAGCAAATATTTTAATTCAGAAACTTTTGTCAGCGTTAAATGAATTAATAACACATAAAAACAAGTGAATTACATCTACTACTATAGCTATATACAGCTGAACATTGCAACCAGAAGCATATTCTTTGAATATACAATTTCGAAGGGAAGGAACTCTTGCATTTTCGCTTATAACGAAGGATGCATATAACGAAAAAAGATCGAGGGTCCCCAGCAGTTCGTTATAAACGAACTCTACTGTATATATTTTTTTATTTTCTTTTGGTAAAAATAAAACTTCAGATAATACCTTTTGTCCATGTTCATCTACTACTCCAGTAAACATAACTTTTGGTTTATTAGGTTCTATTGATTTCCTCCTAAGTGATGGAGAACCAACTGCTAATGTTTTGTTTTGTTTAGGTGTTTCTGTTTCATCCTTCCGTTTTGTTTTCTTTGCTGGGGTTTCTGCTGCATTCTGTTGAAAAAGATAAGTCACATGAAATAAGTTTGAGGTTTGCTAAGTATTGAAGTTAAATGCTCACTTGTTCACAATATCTGATCCAAATACACAACATCATCACAAATGACTTTATCAGATTTCATATAAACCAAAAAACACAATTACAGGCTTTCATCCAAGGTTTGATAAAATCTCCATCAGAGAAGAAATCTGTGTTCCAAGGAAGGTAAATCTAAAATCAATCTGTTTTCCATTAAGTGACATGAGTGATAGCAAACAGGTTTTTTGGGTCATGGTAGCCATTCTGAATGCCAATATTAAAAAAACACCTGTTGATCCTAGTACTGTAGTACTCATGCCAAAGCACATAACCACAGCATTTTATCATGAGATACGAAGTGAAGGCTGAGATACAGTGTTCAACAAAACTTCAACTTTCCAGTGACTGGATGGGGTAATTTCTTTGTCCAGTATGATTTGAATTCGGCATTACAGTAGGCCAAGTTTTATCTACCACTTGTTGAAATGTTTGTTGCTAACTCGTTACTGAAGTTTTTCCTGTGGGGATCAGAACAACAATTACAGTAATTTCCTTGCCTATTTTATTAAACTACTCTGAGGTGTATTCACATATCATTTACATCCAAATCTCCCAACACACATAATTACTACATACTAACCTCCTCTTCTACCTTTCCTCTTTTCAATGACTGCTTTGGTTCAGCTTTAGTTTTTCCTTTGTTCTTAGTACCCTTTTCCATATCACTGTCATCACTACTCTTTTGTTGTTCATTTTTACTTTCATTTTGTGATGTCCTTGACCTACTTCTAGATCTAGAATCTTCATTTGTTTGAGATTCACTTTCTACTTTCACATTAGTAGTTCTACCTCTTGAATTCTTACTTTTTGTTTCTGAAATCATATCGTTACTTTGCTGCATATTTTCAGTTTTAGTTCTTTTTGAAGTAGAAGGTGAATTTTCTAAGTTATCAGATTTATTCACTGATGTTTCCAATTTTCGTTTTCCTCGTGCAGGTTTAGTATCTTCTACAACTTCTTCTTCAACACTTTCTTTATCTCTGCTTCTTGAGGATGACCTTCCTCTACCAACATTAACTGATAAATTACTTTTGTCTGCATCAGAATTATCTTCCATTGTCACATCTAAATTAAAACTTTTCTCATTTTTATTATTTTTTCCTTTCTTTGAGTCACTAACAGCTTCATCAGCCTTTGACTGTTTTGAATTTCTTTTATTATCCTGTGTAACTGAGGTAGTACTTTCAACATTAACAATTTCAGTATCTTTTTTACCTCTATGACCCGAGCTTCTAGGAGGAGGCATTGCCTCTTCATCTTTATTTTCAGTAGCAGTCTGAATAAAGCTTCTCCCCCTATGACCTCGTTCTGCAGGGTTTGATTCTTCTGAGGTTTTATTTGGGGGTTGAGATGATGATCTACCCTTTTGACCGCCCTTCTTTACATTTTTACTTCCTGTTTCATCACTTGTACTTTCAGAATTGTCTGTACTTTCACTTTTAGGAACAAAAGAAGATCTACCTCTTCTTCCAGTTTGTTTTGTTGTTTTAAAATCAGTATCTAACTCAGCTGTTTCTCTGCTTTCACTTTCAGGCAAAACAGAAGACCTACCTCTCCTTCCAGTTTTTGCTGTTTTAATATCATTACCTGACTCAGCAGCTTCTCCACTTTCACTTTTAGTGACATCAGAAGATTTATCTCTTTTCCTAGTTTTTACATCAATACTTGAATCAGCTGTTGCCACATGTTCACCTTCAACTATAGCAGAAGATCTTCCCCTTCTGCCAGTTTGTTTTGTTATTTTTACATCTGTATTAGATTCAATTTTTTCAGTACTTTCACTTTCACTCACATCAGAAGATTTTCCTCTTCGTGCAGTTTGTTTTTCTGTTTTCACATATTTATCTGATTCAGCAGATTTTTGACTTTTAACAGCAGTTTCATTTTCAGTCACAGGTTCAGCTATAGATTTACCCTTTCTCCCTGATGATTTAGTTGTATTTGATATTTTATTGTCATCTTCTGTTTCACTTTTACCAACAATTTCAACAACCAATTTTATTTGTCCACTTTTACTTGTTCCTGGCAGAGATTCTGATTCCTTCTTTTCATCTTCCTTTTTTTTAACAGCTGATCTACCCCGACGACAACCTGTACTTTCAGACAAAGAATCAACAGTTTTATGATTAACAATACTTTTTGGGCTAGTCTTTATAACTTCAGATTCCTTCTGATTTTCTACACTATCACCATCAGGTGTATTTTTCAAATTTTTCTGCTTTTGCAAAGTTGAAGATTTTGTAGACTTCTCAGATTCTTTTTCGGAACCTTCAGCTTCCTTCTCCTGAGTAGACTGTTCAATTTTACTTGCTACAGAAACTCTTGACCTTCCCTTACGAACAGGTTTTTCAACAACCTTATCACTTTCTTTTTCCCTGTCACTGATTAACATTACAGTCTCATTTTCTTCATCTTTTTGGTCAGAGTTATCTTTCTTTTCTGGAGTAATATCAATTTCCTTTTGAGAAACTATTGATTTTCTTCCTCTTGTTTTATTTGTAGCTGCACTTGTTTCCTTGGTTGATTTTTTTGGTTCTGGAACTACAGATCGCCTGCCTCTGGTTGTTTTACTTGTACCTGCCGAATTCTCTTGTGGTTCTTTGGCAGCCACAGATTCTGTGCCACTCTCTGGTCTGTTTTCTGCAACTTCATTAACTACTGACCGTCTGCCTCTCTTTGCTTTTGTTGTACTTTCTGTACTGTCTTCCTGTGATTTCTCTGTTTCAGTAGCTGCCAATCTTTTACCTCTTGTTGTTTTGGTACCAGATGGCGCTGGTTTAGTTGTTGATCTTGATACACGGCTAGTTGCAGGTTTTGTATCGGTCTCTTCAGTTGTTACATCCTCCTCACTTCCAACAGTTGATGTTGAGTCCATCTGGAAAACAGAAACCATGAGTATTATATACCTAGATTTCTTCTTCACAGAGGCAAGTATTTAATAATCTGGGTTTTGTTTGTTTGTTTGGTTTTTTTTCGTTTTTGTTCGGTTTTTTTTTTTGCTCTTTTTCCAATAAAATCAAAGCATGCAACTGCTGATGTGAGCTTCTTCTCAAACTTAAATTAATCTGCAAACCTGAACAGGATCTTTTTTATGTATATGCAAATCTATAACAATAAAACTGGTGATTTGCTT
>JAOXYI010101482.1:0-12111 GCA_028566495.1 Lithophaga antillarum | reverse complement strand
TTGGCTTCCCAATATTTTTGGTCTCGAGCGTACCTGATGAAGGTTATTCCAGAAACATGTGTCGTGCGCACTGAAATGGGTATCATACGTTTATTTATTAAGAACGAAGTTATTACTTCTTGCTACACCTAGACCAGTTTGGCAATTTGAAGATCTATCTTGGTATTGCAATCGTTACTATTTCTTGTTTTATTTTTTAATTTTATTGATTATATAATTTTTGCATATTTAAATTCAAATTTATTTTACAAACTAATATGGAAACTGGCACTTTTTGTTCTTTTTTTCAAGTTTCAAACCTGTAGATACGTGGTAATGAGTTGTAAAACATATATTGCAAAATTTTCTGGGAAATATATATTTTGCTGATTTTTGACATTTATGCAAATTAGGCCTATTTTGACAAACAATTCACATGAAAATTAGCTCCTCTGAAATGCGTGAACCAATCTGAACTAAATTTGACAAAATGTTCAACAATCTTCTCCGTCTTCCAGTCCGCAACAAGAAATATAACAATAGCCTATTTCAAATAGCGAAAACGTCTTCGGTTTTTTTTTTTTTTTTTGGCAGAACAGGTTTGATTTTGAACAGTAGCTGCATGAAACTGAATTATGATTTCGTGTTTTCTGTAAAGTTCATGCTTTACTGACTTTTATCGTTATTTATGTATGCCAAAATTTAACAAAAATTGATATTCAAATTCTCCTGTGAAACTAGTGGACCAGTTTAAACCCCTTTAATTGGCATGGTCTCGGCATTCTTCTCCTTTAAAACTGTTTAACGACACTGTCTCCCATCCAGAATGTTATTGTTAGAATGTTCCAGCTTGCAGGAATGTGTCAAGTTATATGCAACTAAGCGGTAGAGGCTTGACCTGCTTTTAATGTGTCATAATGCTAATTTGCGCAGTTGATGCGTTAAAACACCAAATAATACAAGGAATAAATAAATAGTTTTTGCATCGAGATCTCTCGTACGTTAGAATTTCTTCTGTACAAAATGAAAAATAATTTTACTTGTCAACAGAATTATTTGCTTCAGAGTACTAAGGTTCATACACAACGAAAAAAAAAAATAACAGTCAGGACAAATTATAAAACACACTCACACACACCAAAAACCTGAGCATGAAATACATACAGAAAACAAAACTGGGATGAAATAGTTTAACATGAATCAACTCCATATTACCATGGAATAACTATTTGGTCCACTTTCAGCAATTTTTCAGCGATATCCAGCCGTTTAGTTTTTATTTCGTTTGGGGAGCCGGAGAACCCAGTGAGAACCCCAATCTTCGGCATGAAAAATGGCAATACTTGTCAGTTAAGGTTGGAGTCGAGTGCACATCGCCATGAGAAAGGCTCGAATTCACACCTCAGTGTTGACACGCCGGTGATCAATAGTACATATGACTAACTATCTAGACCACTCGGTCATCGTGGTCCAATACTACCTTTATGGTATTACTTTTTAGAACTACAAATACAACACAAAACACAAATACCAATACATGTCCCATGCGCTTTTTGAATTAAAAAAAAAGGAGGGAGAACAAATTTTACATCTGTCAGTGGTTTGTTTACGCAACATTTGAAAACGTGGTAACTTTTTCTCGAAACATGCAATATTGCACTTTATTTTTGTATGATACTTTAGATCGAGTTTTTGTTTTGTTTTTTGTTTGTTTGTTTTTGCTTTGGTGAGTAAAGGAATTTGAATATAAATATTTAATACAAAAAAAAAATGACAATTTTCGAGAACAAAAAAATATTGTACATCATCCCATCTGAAATATGCAAAACATGTTTAAATTATATCTTGTCGCACAAATGACGATGCAGACAGAAGAACTTGGGACAGGTCGACAGAGAACAATTCTATATTACCCTAAAGGACAATCAGTATGGGTACAGAATGCGATGGCGTTAACAATAAATCTTGTTAATCGATAAATATAGTAGGTTTCCGATATGTACTTTCAGTATAAAGAGTACTGGTATGCTGGTTAATATCTTTATTTTTAAAATTTAATTTGGATGGTATTTTCGAATCAAACAAAATAAAAATGGGGATCTTATAGGTATTGAACTTGTAGTCGAAACCATTCGGGAATTTTCTACTGTGAAAAGCAAACAAAATGAATGTATAGTCATGATCTTTTGTGCATGGTATAAACTTCATGAAACTGAAGCAGAAATCAAGAAGTTCGTAAGAATTTTTTCTTTTTACACCGTTTTGCAAAAAATAAGCCGTCACAAAACATTAAGAAACAACGCCTAAAAAAAGTTACGGGTTTAGAGGTGAAAAAGTCCAAAATTTTAACTAAAAATAGAAACATTTAATTTGTAGTTGATATGAATACAATAAAGACAGAAACTACAAACTACATGTATTTTGTCGAATTAACGGTTACTTCTTGTACAAAATACAAGTTATTATTTTGCAATATTTTCGTTAACATAATAACTTGAACCCAGTATATGTTCTAGAAATAATGTTTCTTGGTTGTATTTACTTAAATATTTTCAAACAAAATTTTACTAATGTTTAGTTTTAACTGAAATTAACAAAACAGAATGGCGTATTACAAGAAAACAAGTCTAAGAATAAAATGAAAACATGCATAGGTCATGCAAAATTATTTTAACACCTATACATATATAAAATTTCAAAACATGGACAAATTTTCGTGCCTTCTGGAACCCATATACCAGAATTACACATTTCTGATGGCTGAATGTAATGAAATAGCAAGAAAGTATCGTCTTAAGGAATAAAATGAAAATTATTTCTTTTGAATACTGGTTCGTTTTGCAGAAAGTGGCGGTAATTTAGGATGTGGAGGACCACGTGTAGGCTTTTTGCTTGGTGGAAACGATGTCGAACTGAATCTATTTTCAAGACGACTTGAATCTGGTTGGGCTACTGATAACAAATTTCTAATTTCTCTCACGTCTTTGCGAACAGTTTGGTTTTGTTCACGGAGATATTTCATTTCTGCCCACTGGTTTTGCATAATATCACGCATGCGTTCTATCTCAAATCTCACAGACATTGTTAATCGCTGTAAATCATCTTTGAATTTGACTTGCATATTCAGTTTTTCCGTTTCAATTATCTTTATGCTATTTCCCTGCGAGACTATAACTTCTCGGGAATGTTGTAATTCTTTTGACATCACTTTTATATTTTGCTGGAATGTGTATAGCTCTTTCTTTAACGCAGAAATCTCTTTTTCAGTTTTCTCATACGCCTCTCCAGACTCTATTTGTCTATTTTCGGATTCCAAGTTTACAATTTCTTTCTGTACTTCGTTTACCCAAGTAGCTGCTGATTCAATGTTTTGTTTCATTTCATCTATTTGAGATTGAAGTTTTGCCAGTTTAGTTCTTCTTTCTTCACTCTCCTCTTCCAGTTTGGATAGAGAAACTTCCTTATTATCAAGTTCAGCCTTTAGGGCATTTATTGTGCTTTCTTTTGCCCTAATTTGCGAGTCGGCAGACATTTTTACAGATTCCTGTGCCGCTAAATGATGTTTGCCATCAAATTCTAGTCGTAAGCATAAAGCCTCTATCTGTTTTTCTAGACCCAGATTCATGGCCATCAACTGCTGTATTAGTGAATTTTGGACAATGTCTGACTCATCTTCTGATCCTACGAAGGAACCAAATCTTTCCTCAAATTTCTGTTCTGAAGGACGTTGTTCTGGTTTAGGAACAGAAAGGCCCTGAATGGACAAATGTTGTGTTTCCTGGAAAAAAGGAATTTCATGGGAATTATATAAGTACATACACTCATACATATTAAGGAGAGTTCTGACCTTCATTTATGAGGCTCCAGAACGACAAAATCCGATCTGTGTCCTATAGGGTCTTGAAAGGCGACCTAACGGTGCAAATAAAACGACTTGTGACCTCTCAGGTTTTAAAATTATTCAAAAAGGTAAAAATCGTCTGAGACTTTCATTAAATAACCTTTCGACCTCAAGTAGTTTTTTGAAAAGCGACCTCGCGACTTAAAAGGCACATCCTTCTGAAGCCCCATCTATATATATTTTTGATGTTTCTGCGTGTATACATGTATTCTCAAGCGATATTTCAACGCAGAACTCAGTGGGTTATTCACTTGGCTAGTTACTGATGCATGAATTCCAGTATTGTTCTCTCTGTGTAATACAAAGATTTTGAAAACATTATTATTTTTAAATTTCTAAAATCAAATTTACCACGGGTATATGTCTGCTTTATACGATTGATTATGATAAAACTGATAATTTGAGCTTTCTAGGCTCAATTCTTTCCTAAATTCAATAGCAACATTCTAGTAGCCTGCGTACACAATTCATCTTTACGTGCCACTTTTCCTCACAACATGACTTGAACTAGTTGCGTACGTTCGTTTCCTTCGTAATATTTTAGATACTAACTTTCTTTACAGTTCCAATGTTCTGATAATTACAATGATTCGAGTTAATATCTGTTCTTTCTGCAAACCTGTGAGGTTTCGTACCCCGGTTATAGTACAGTTATTTAAGACCACGACGACGGGTACCACGAGGACAAAAGCATCAGTTTTCTGTCTGAAAGTTTACATCACTTGTTTGTATTTACTTGGATATTTGTACATAAATTGTTTTCCATGCTTGTTATTTATTAGAATGTCTCATTGTTATTACACTGTCTACTCCTAATGCCAATACACTATAAGATTACTTAATACCAGATCTATCAATATCAGTATACTGTAAGACTTCTTAATACTAATTTACTATAAGATCAATCAATATCAGTATACTGTAAGACTTCTTAAAATGTAAAATCTATCAATATCAGTATACTGTGAGACTTCTTAAAATGTAAAATCTATCAATATCAGTATACTGTAAGACTTCTTAAAATGTAAAATCTATCAATATCAGTATACTGTAAAACTTCTTAATACAAGATCTGTCAATACTACTATATTGTAAGATCCCGTAATTCTAATATATTCTAAGAGCTCTCAAACAGTATATTGTAAGATCTACCAATATACTGTAAGATATTTTAAAGCCGGAATACTGTAAGATCTTTTAATGCCAGCACCCTGTAAGAACTTTGAATATCAGTATACTGTTTAATCTCTCAAGGCCATATAATCTCATCAAACCAGTCTGTAACAGCTCTTAATATCAGTATATTGTAAGATCTTTAAATACTAATATATCAAAAGATCTCTTCACACCACCACTGTAAGATCTCTTAAGGTCTGTAGGATCTCGCAATGGACGTATGCCGCAATATCTCCTAATGTCAGTATACTGCAAGATCTCTTAATACCAGGGTATATTCAGATATAATTTAATATTATTTTGAAAAACACGCGCCTTACCTCTTTCTTGGTAGCTGATGCCATGGTTTACATATTCAACCTAAAAATTAAAAGCAATTATTAAATTTCTAAAAAATGATTCTATCGATTTTTACGCAACAGTTTTCTATAATATTTGGGGAGCAAGGGTAGACGAATGGTTAAGGTCGCTGACTTATGACCACTAGTCTAACACTGCTGTCATGATTTCAAGTCCCGCTCGCCCCGCTTCATGTGTTAAGGTTTCCAGACACCCACCCAAAGCTGGAGGTTTCACCGGTTCACCTGGAGTAATTCTGGCAGTCACATTACTGAAAGTGACAATAAACCCCAACAGCCAACCAAATGTAATATTTAAATGAGATTACATGTTTCCTGCTTATGACTGGTCTTATTCACAAACGGAAACCATTTGGAAACACTTCAAACAGAATAACACCAATGATTTTTAAGTAAGTAAAGTATCTGTACCAAGTCAGAACGGTTAAATGGTTGTGTTATATATCCTAAAATTTCCCGAATACTTGTTTCTTCCTCCTACTAGCGATTGGTTACTGGATGTTTTGAAATTTCAGTTCTAATGTAAATCAAGCGGTCAATTTTACCTTGATACTTTTTATTTCATCGGCAAAGTTCACTGCATGCAAATCTGGAGTCTACCCAATCGACAAACCTGATTTCACTCCCAGTATTTGTGTAGAGTCATGGTCCAGTCTCTCTTAAGTTATTCCATACTTGCCAACATTTTTTATTGGAAATCCGGAAATGCTAAATTTGACTCACCGGTGGGGTCCAGGGTGCTTCACCCGAGTCGCTGAAAAACCATTGCCAAGTCAAAATCCGGAGCTTTTAACATTAGACAAATGGGGAAGAAACTTACTTTTACCGAAGAAATTTTATTCACCCTGAGAATTTGATAATCGATCCGGTAGACCGGAAAGGGGGACTAAAATCCGGAGGTTCCGGGTTAATTCTGGAGTGTTGGCAAGTATGTTATTCCAATTGTCCTGATGTGTTTGTATTGATCTTAATATGAGGTAGGTGTCACCTTTGGAAAGAGCGAAGCTTGCAAACGACGATAGTTTTCAATATTTTTGTACATGTATGTGCGATATTCTTGTGTCGAAAGTTGTTCAGAAAACGACATTTACTGAAGACGTAAAAACTATTTCTTTGTAAATTACGATTAAGAATTATTAAAAAACCAAACTAACCTTATACTTACAAAAGAAATATCCGTCTGTTGTTATTTTTGGTTATCCATTGTTTAAAATTGTTGCATGTTTTAAATTCGGTAACATCGTCTCTGTAATGATCTATTTAAATTCACAAATTATTAAGTAAATGATAACTTTATTAATCATAAAATGTTGACACAAAATCAAAACGAGATCTAAAGTATTAACAATCTTTGTATCATAAAATGTTTATGCGAGTAAAACCTGGAGGTTTTCCAATACATGTAATCTTTAAAATTTTCTTTACCTTTTATGAAAATAATGATTGGGATATTTTTATCTTGTTTTAAAAGCAATATGTGTATTTAAATTAACATACTATTCGACAAGGTTTAACAATTCTAAATTACCTAGAAACGTATAAATATATTGAACATAAAGACTGACATATATGTTTGGATTTAATATAGATTTCAATGCTACACAGAAGATCTATTTTTTTTTTGTCGAGAAAATTTGAGTCAGAACGTTTTACTACCAACATGAATCGCCTTGAGTGTAAGGCTATCAAGAATAAAATACTTACGTTAGTGTCGTAACGTGAAGGTTGTTCTCGGTGGGAATGCTAGGACGCGAACTATCTTAGCGAAGAACGTTCATTCTAGTCGAATACCAGAGATCCTCATGGAAGCGTAGTACATACTATATTTAGATGTATGATCAAACTCAGAAACTTTGGTTTAATGTGAAAAATGCATAAAGCAGTACTTAGCGATACGGAACTTTTAGAGTCTTCAATACATATGCAAACTTACAGATACGGGTTGCTCTGCCGAATGATTCTCTGGTCAACTCATTTAAATGTACTGTCATTTTTTTTACATTAAAATCTGATATAACATTTTTACGGATTTATTAAAAATACATGTGCCTGGTGTCCGAGTTTGCTTCTAGCATACAGGTATCTTAGATACTTTTGTATTTTGTACCCTGACATCTTTAAGTAAAACTGTTCCAGTTCTTAGGTTTCGTTGCAAACTAGTTTGTCATAATTCTAAATGTTCGATCCACATCACTTTATCAGCACATTGTGCCAATGCCGGGGAATTCTTTAGAAATTTTACAGTTTTGAAAACACTGTAAAACTTCACTGACAAGATATTATCGATTTTCCTTTTCCAAGTGACCTGTTTTATTTATTTTCACGTGAAAGTTACAGAAGATTTTCAATGAAAATTTCGTGCCAAAATATGCGTATTGCAGTGTAGAAGTTGTAAAATTTATGTCATTTTGTGGATTTTTTTTTTTGCAAAAATATAGCACAATCACAAAAGTGTAAACTTTCCCTACCATATTATTGTGTGTGTATGTGCTAACATGTATTAAGTGCAAAGCATTAATTTTGGCATTTGGCCAAAAGCAATTGTTCACTTAATAAAAAATTTCCTGTACTTTGCGCCAGATGACTGATTACGAATATTTCGATCAATAGCACTCAGGATGATGAAACAATTTGTAAGTGGTAGCCAATGCTGAATACCCACAATTTTTTAACCCCATTTAAAACGATATAGCCAATCACGTCGTTTTTTGCACAAATTCAAGTCCCAAGTTGGAAAGTGTATAAAGATCAAGATTTTAGCTATGTGGCAAAAGACGGATATTATCAAAATAATCACTCTAGTGAACGTCGATGCGCTTAGACGTATATTTCAAGTAAGGTTTAAAAGTTGTGGCTTTTCAACATCAACACCAGCCACTGAAAAATTTGTTTCATCATCCCAAGTGCTACTGACGAAAATTTAATATTCGAAATCATTGATTATCTACCACACAGAACAAGGGTATTTTTCTATAAATTGAGAAAACTACTTTGGGATTTTTTGGTGTTCTGTCGTAAAAGCAATATGTTTCCATTCATAGCCTTGGCAGCAAAGTTAATAAAAGACTTTGCAGTAGCTGCTATTTGCCCAATTAGGCAAATAAATTAAAATTTTTGTGGACAGCTATATATCTAATCGGACCCAGTTTGCAAACAAAGAACATATTTTCATAATTTTTAGATCTGCGTAACGAACAAAGAACTAACTTATTTTTATCTTCCACAATGAAGGTCTTTGTCTTTTTATTTAAGGTGTATCATCACAATTATTGTATTACAAAATGTATATTTAATTGACTAGATATATGTACTGTGGTGACAAACTATGAATTTTTAATGACGCTTTATTTAATGACCATTTTTCTTCAAACAGATATCTTTGTTTATGAGAAAATTGATACCAAAATGTGTAAACAAATTAATATTGATTCTGGTCCTTAACCCGTTGTTCGTGATATATTTCTCATATAATATGTAATGGAATAGGTCAACATCATACATTAATTGCGATAATTATGTATAAGAATGGTATAAATGCAAACGTCTGTCCCCTGTACGTAATAAAGTTTTACTTACGAAGAAAACCTGAAACATCCACGACAGACCATGGCAAACCAAAAATTACTCAAAGAAAATCAAAATCGGAAAAAGGTAAGACAATTTTCGTGGAGTATTTTGATAAATTCAAAGAAGTTCTGAACCTCTCAAAATTGAAAGAATGTACCCTAAGTAGACTATCATCAACTTATGTCAACTAAAGCAAAATATATTATTCAGCCAAACAGGTCTACGAACAAAGTGGTGTGAGTTAAAGATGCCTTTTACAAACGAATACTTTTTTGTTTGAGTTTTTATTGCTCTTTTTTGGTTTGGTTGTTTGTTTGTTTGTTTTTATTTTGTGTTTTAGTTCGCTTTTTGTATGATTTTTTTCGGTTGTTTAACTGTTGCCATTCAAGTATTATCATTAAAGAAAGGAAAGGATGTGGATCTGAATGAAACAAAGTCTGATAAAATAAGAGGTCATAAAGGTAAACTGAGTATCTTAAAAATATATATATATATATATTCATAACTGTAAACGAACACACTCCTTATTTACATCTATGATGAAAAAAAAAAAAAAAAATTATCCCATTTTTTCATTATTTCATAATTTGAATGGGCAATTTAAATCCTATTTAAATACACTATACGCTAAAAACATGTACATTCTACTTGCGACTATTCAAGCTGATACATTTCTGCACCTTTTGTTCTGTGAAATGTTTACACAATATTTATTTACATACATTTAAACTTCATAAAGAACCATTCAGTTACTCGGGTATAGATTTATCTTAGTCATTTGACAAAGGATATATACGTGGTGTCCAAGACTACGACATTCAGGCAACTGAACGATTCCGAATCGATTATCCGCTCGGAAAATCTCTAAACCTGAAATCGAGACTAAGCCCAACAATGGCGGAATGTCGCTTTACTCTCAATTTCACTAAGCGGAAGTTATTATTCTAAAATGTAACTTCAGCTCACAAGGTAAGTTTAATTTGTTCAGTTATCAAAACAAGATCAATATTTAGTATCAATTCGGGAATTGCGCATTTTGAAGTTTTTTACGCCTATTATTTAAGATACGATTCTGAAGCAGTTTTCGCATGTTCCACACGGACGAGCAAAAAGTTATGTACTAGACAGTCGAATTTAATTTTACTGAGTACAAACACTGGGATGTAGACCGGTTTTTAGTCTATATGATATTGATGTCAGATATAAATAAGCTAAATAAGTGAAATTGACGGTAATAAATTATTTAAATTAACCCAGATATAACTATCAACGTATACAATTTAAAGAATATATATATGAAAACAAACTGAACATGAGGTAACTTGCTTGAATAATATTTGAGAATGTTTATCCTTATCGGTCTAAGATTGAAATAATCCAATATCAGTTCGAAACGTGTGTACAAAGAGATATTTAAATGGAATATTGAAAGCTTTCTAATGAGTATCTATATTATATGTGTAAAATTAGTAAGTAACATCTCCATAGATTAAGTAAAATCGAATAAATCTTTTTGTTGTTAATAATGTACAACAGACGTAAGGGATATCGAGTCTTCTGTGACGAAGTTTTCAACGACATATTTTTCCGAAAATGAAGTTTTACCCTGGTGACATGGAATCCTTAATTCAAGTACCTTTGTAATTGTTTCACCACATTTTCATATTGAAGTAAAAAAGTAAAATAATTCCACTTAGGTGAAGCAGAGACATATAATTAAATGTTTTATATGTCTCTGGGTGAAGTATTTTGACCAACAACAATACGAAGAGATATTTTAAAAAATCTCGCTACATCGTGATCTTTACCTCATTTATTAATTTTCAACACTTTTTACTAAAATCAAAGATAGCTTGATATTACAATAAACTGCTATAATCTAGCACCGTAGCAGACTGTGGCTTTCACCAAGATTTAATTTCGCATCAATATTCCATTTGTAGCAAACTTCGATTTGGTATGAAAGGAGTATAAAGCAGCATTGTTTGAAATGAGAAAAATTTTCCACATGAAACTCATAAATGCCCATATTAATCATCAAAAGATGAAAAAAATTGCCATGAGCCCCGTTTTCATACCATGCCTTACCTAATTTATATCGAAAACACTACGCTGTTTTACATTTTCAGCTATCTGAATCTCAGTCTGTACATTGGCACAAGTGAGTTTACGGTAGTGTTTTTCTTGCTAATTTTTAGGAAAAAAAAACCCTAAATATTCTCTCGTATAGAATTTCTCATATACCAGATAAATATTTAAAAAATAACTAAATTTTTGTAAGTTTTTTCAGTATAACTTAAGACAATGTAAGAAGTCAAAATAGTTATAAACCGGGTTCGACTGCTGTAAATCCATCCCGGTTAAGTAATATAACGAGAGTTTTGGTAAACTTAAATTTTTATCCTATTAGAATACATTGAAACGATCTAACACTATTTTTATTGGGTCGTAAAATAGGCTTAAATTCTTAACCGAGTTTCAAAAATTTCAACCCAATTTAATTCGTTTTAACAGACGTTCAATCAAAAAATGGCCGCTTACCACTGAAGCCCAAAAATAAGTTACTAGCGATATGGTTAAAAATTTTATAAGTTAAACTGACAGGTCATATTGCGTCAGACGATAATATCTGATGGCACTATATGCTAATTATTTTGTAAGTCAAACGGACAGGTCATATATCGTAAGACGGTAATATCTGCTAGCACAAGATGCTACTTACTTTGTAAGTCAAACTGACAGGTCATATAGCGTAAGACGGTAATATCTGCTAGCACAAGATGCTAATTATTTTGCAAGTCAAACGGACAGGTCATATAGCGTCAGACGGTAATATCTGCTAGCACAAGATGCTACTTACTTTGTAAGTCAAACTGACAGTTCGTATAGCGTAAGACGGTAATATCTGCTAGCACAAGATGTTAATTATTTTGTAAATCAAACGGACAGGTCGTATAGCGTAAGACGGTAATATCTGATTATCTAATTATTTTACACTGTAGTTGATCTTGTATAGTTGTGCATCTGGTTCAACCTTTTATAGTTAACTTTTAGTAAGGGTTAGAAGGTTACTAAATGTTTCTTCACAATTAAGAAAGTCGAGCGCTTGCGCGAGACTTTTTAATTGTG
>JAOXYI010101373.1:0-12111 GCA_028566495.1 Lithophaga antillarum | reverse complement strand
TTTCTGTTATTATATTCATACAAAACATTATGGAGGAATATTCAGTAAATCGTCATCATTGTGTATCTGTATATTTGTGTATTTTTTTTTTTTTAAGCAACTTCAGGCATGATAAAGTTACCAATCAATTAAGACAGAGCCTTGAAATCTCAAAAAAAGAAAAATTAGGCGTGTTATATATTTGAATTCCTAACTGAAGATAATTTTCTCGGTATTACTGGGATATTGAAACAAGTAACGAGTCTTGTTTTCACACACACATGCGATTGTTTAAACACAGTGTCATACGTACATTATTAGACTCCACGATACACCTTTTGAATCTGGAGAACTGTCAAGCGCAAATTTTTTTCCTACAATTGTAAGGCAATATCCTGGAACTAATATATCTGATATATTAGTCCTGGGTAATATCTTCATATACTTACTACACAGAAGATCAAGTTCAGTTTTTACGTCGCGATTTCGAGAATAACACGTAATTCGTGTACCATGTTTACATGAACGATTTCTTCTCATTTCTGCTACATTGTATATAGACATTTCGGGTATATTTGTTGTTCCGTCAATAAGCATCTATCTTCTACTTTCAGTCATGGAATTTCAATCAGAGTTGGGGGATCGGAAAGAAGTCCTCGAAAGGGGACAATGCAACAATATTCGATCTGAGTGTGGTAGTTACAACAAGAACAAATGTATTCTGAATGTCGTCAACATTTTCTGTTATGTAAAGTATGACAAGAATGGCCACGATATACCTCTGCGCTCGTTTAATGACCATATATAGCTTTATGTTGACATGTAACAATTGATTTTACAAATTACGCGATTCCGGCAGGCTTTCGGAATTTCGGCAAACGATTCCGTCAAACGTTACTTTATGAACTGTGCAAAAAAGGTGTACCACTTCGTACAGTGTGACATTCATTGTTTTACACACATAATGTGAATAAATCGTCACATTTCGGACTTGGAAAAACATTTAACTTATGTTTTAGAATGGAAGAATTTGTGATTTTACTACAAGTTTGCAAACTTTGATGACGAGTAGGCAAAATGTCCGAAGTGTTTGAAGAAACGACGTCATTTTAACATGAACACTTTTTACCAGTACGTTCTTCAATAAATGGAAAGTTCCGTGGGGTACAGGTTTTCAGGTAAATATGTGTTCTACATAGCTAACGGGAGCAAACTTGCCTGTCGTGTCCTGATTTATCGTCAAAAAACGATTCCCTCATACTGCCAAAGAGATTCCCGCGGTCCTCGTAGCGATTCCCTCGAAGCAACGGTTGTACACGATGAAAGTGGTCCGAATTGTTGTTGACCGACCTTTGTCGAAGGGGACTATAAACGTAGGCTCGTCCGTGTGTCCATGCGTGTGTCCGAATTAGGTTCCAGACAATATCTTTTCAGCAATGTATCAAACTGAAACCAGATTGTGTATGCAAGTGTATTGTATGAATATCTAGGTCGGGTTTGATTACGGTATTTTCTTTTATGATTCTTGCCAGATTTGTTCAAATCCAGTGAAAATCGCCAGAATGACCTATCAGATTTGTTTTTTTTTAACTCTTGGAAGAGTTTTTACCTTTTACAGGTCAAGTTCGATTTGAATTTGCTACTTTTGTATTTCCTGGCAATATCTGTTGCATGACATATCAGACTGAAACCAGATTTGGTATGTAAGTGTATCTTATGAATATCTAGATGACGTCCAGCTTTGGTTAATTGTCGATGATTTTTTAATTTTTAGTTTACGGATAACATCTTTTGAATGGTATTTCAGATGGATTCGACGTAGAAGTATAGGTCATGAATATCTAGGTTAAGTTTACGTTTGGTTATTGTTTTATTGTTGCCACTGGTTCTTGTTTTACTGTTGCCACAGTTAATGTTCTTTTTTTACTTAAACTTTCTTGACATTTTGGTTTCTGTGTGATATATTTTGAATGATGTTACAGATTAAAATGTTCGACATGTGATTGTATCTTTTGTATGTCTAGGACAAGTTTAGTTTGGGTTAATTTTTGTTTATGATTCTTGCTCGAGATATTGTTCTTTATGGACTTATACTTGGGTTTTATATATTTAATGAAATGTGTTGTGTCGATCATGAACTAGTGTCACATCAAATTGTTGTGTATCAGGCATGAAAATAGGATAATGTTGCACATATAAATTTTAACTCATGTTTACCCACCGGTCCTAATTTTATTTAGTATGTAATAAAAATCTTAACCTTGGCGTCGGGAGACCCATTATTGTATAACTGGTTCGGATAGTCTTTAAAATGAGTAGTTCAGAGGTTTCAGTCCTTAATTCTGTTGAAAAGCATATTTCAATTTATCTATGACATATCTACAAAACGCAATGCGTTTAAATATTTTTTCTTTCATTTGGTCAGAAAAATGGTCCGTGTTTTTCGTAATATTGGTTCAAAAAGTAGTCTCGGTATTCTTGTAATAATTTGTTTAGTGTCAAAGTTGTCCTAAAACTGACGAAGAAAGTAATTGGTGAATGTGAGGCTAATTGTCTTTACTATAGTTGTCTTTCAGCATGTAAAACTGTTACACTTAAATATAGAACATATACTGAACTGGATAAAACAAACACACTTCATACAAATAAATTCATCTGTAGCTTGTAAATTTTAACTTTTTATTTCAAATTTGATATGTTGATTAAACATAAGTATTTTGATTATAAATAGGAGAAATCGGTTCCGTTTGAATACAACTTACTAACATTGATTGACTGATTGATTGAATGGAGTTTTTACGCCACTTTCAGCAATTTTTCAGCTTTATAATAATCTTTATTTAAAGAAGGTAAACTCAATTAGTATGAATACTATTCCCCCTTGACACACACACACACACACACACACACCTTTGAACATAGGTACTTAATACATATAACCAGATTTTTATGTTACACGGAAACAGATAGATTGATTCGTGTTACACTGAAACAGACGAATACGAGCAGTATTTTTGCTCGTACATTGCTAACGAATCAAATAACAAAATCCGCAAGGCAACAAGTCTTGTAAAAACATAAAAGGACTCCAACAAATAATAAATTAAATAGACGGAAACTGATCATAATATCATACGAAACTTTAAAACGATCCACTGTAATTGATCTCATGAGTTTGATACTAAGAACAACTTATTACAGTTGATTTTGAAGTTGATCAATTGATAACTGAAGCGTACAATGTCATTTTAGTTTTAATTCTTGATCACAAGGATAGTTACTGATTTTTTTTTTTTTTACAAAGTGCTTAACTTTTCATTACTTGAATACAATATCGTATAATCATAATATTTCAACAGAATATATTCATGTTTCTTCCAGATACACACAATACGGCGTTTTTTGCATCAATTACGCAACACCCAACATCAATTGCGAACTATGCTGTCTTAAAATTTGATTACGTATGGACGAATATTGGTAACGGATATGACCCACAATCTGGATACTTCACTGCTCCAAACAGAGGTACATACCAGATAACTTGGACGCTGATGTCTACTACCAAAAAAGATATAAGGGGATCACTTCAAAAAAATAATAAAGAGATTATAGTCACCTATGGCCGTCCTGAGCATGCATCTACCGGATCAGGAAGTGTCATTCTTAATCTTCAAAAGGGAGATATAATTTGCATGAAAGCAAATGGACTTGCACATGGGAATCACCATTCATTCTTTTCAGGACATTCTATATCTGTTTCGTAGCATGTAAATAAATAATGAAAGAGATGGATAATTGTGATATCAATCATACACAAGATTTGTTTACTTTAGATTTCCTTATCTTTCACAATTATATCTCCAGACCAGAAAGAAAAATATCATGAACAATTATTTTTTATCCAATGATGGGGAAAACTTTTATTGTACACGATAACACTGCAACAGCTTACACAAAGAGATAAAAAGAGCTAGCAATATTTAAATGCGAAAACTGCAGGAGACAAAGAAAAAAAAGAACATGATAAACATATGGTTGTAAGAACATTCTATTTATTGTAGTGGAAGCAATAAGCAAGGAACAATACATGCAGTAGGAGAAAGTTTTTGGAGGCTGGCGGAAAGGTGCAGGAAATGAATAATTTTTTATGTTTACTAATGTCAATACATATGTGGTATATCAAAGTCTATTTTAAATTAAATTTCTTTCTTTACTTATATCAGTATATATAGCTTAATACGAGTAGCATGAAAAAGTTGCTACTGTTGTACAGTAGTTAAGACAAATAGTGAAATGAAAGGATTTTTTTTGGTTTTTTTTTTAAATGCAACACACTACAAAATATTTGCCAGACATGGGAGAAGTTTATCCGGTCAAGTTACATTGTATTTCGGAGCGTTGGTTTCATATGTATCGATCAAATTCCTTCTACGTACGGGACACAAACTGATGAACATGATTAATTAGATTCACAAATTAATTAGTAGACAAAAATTGTGAAGGCGTTACTATTCCCTAGTTTTCTTTACCTGATAGCCTGTCTACAATGAACTTTCCTCAAGCTTCAATACGTAATTACAAAGGCGTCTGCAGAGATAGATTAACTTATTAAAGGTCGTATCCCGTCTTTTCGTCAAAACCTTATGCTAGAATTAGTTCGCTTTTTGGCAGGTATATTGGATAAAGCTGTATCTGGGCTATTAGAACAACTGATATTTTATTTTGTGAAACCAATGAATTATATTGATGGAAATTTGAAGAATAAGATAACAGTACTTATGGTAGCTGAAATTTTTATATGAAAGGAAACTGATAAAATTTCTGCTTATATATTGTAAAATATTTTGGAAAGGAAATTAACCCTTGTACAGGGGACATATCCTATACATTAATAGAGAGAATTAGTAAATGATAGCAATGATCAGATACTTACTCATGGAATGTTATACTTTGATACTGTACAGTTTCTCTGATATACAAAAACTGTTTTTGTCCTGCACTAGCCATGTAAAGGGTACAGTATCAAGTAATATTTTATACATCTTGTAGCAACTATTGTAAAGTTACAATACAAATTAATGAAATTTTATTTATAACTTCATTTATACGCCCTAAGGTCATTTTTCAATGGGGGTCAAAATTCTACGTTACACCCGAAATTAGTATTCGAAATTTTTGTTCCGCTTAAGCTGCAGAATATTGTGTTTTGACGTATTCTTTGCACTTTCACGAAAAAACAATGTATGCAGGATAAACAAAATATACAATGCATTGCCATAAAATAATAATATTTATTTTGCACTTGCCACGATGCAGTCATAATTTCTCGGTAAATCCCACATTTATATTGTTCCGAAGGCTCACGCAAAATAAAGTTTGTCTATCTACAATGTACACATGTAAATACCTAAAACTGAGTTTTTATTATAGTTTTTATAGATGAAGGACACTACATTCAAAATTGGTATATTTAGTTGATGTGATATGTGGGCAATGTTGAAGTATTCATATAATGTAATGAGATGTCCTACATACGGACACAAAGAATACTCTTATTCCGACCAAATACCTTGATAGATAGCAGCTATATATGTCATCATAGCCAAATATTCAAACAAATGTTATGTGTTTTTTTTCCTTTTCTTACCACATTCCTTTTCTCTGACAATTGGTTGTTCATTCCAACAGTTTGTTTTGGTTTCTAGATGTAACTCTACGGTTTGCATACACCGGATATATAGAGATATGATTTGTGATGTATTTGCTGTTAGCAGGACCAGGCGAGCTATTGCGATCACTTTGCATCCATTTTATTTTAAACTCTGAAACCAATGGAAATGTTGGAATAAGGCTTGGCAGAAATGTTACTTAGATGGTTCTTCATAAAATATTTTTCATGAGATCTAAAAATCAACACGACCATTGAGGCCAATGTATTTCGGATGGCCAAATTTCAAAGATCTTTTCAGCAGCCACAGACCGAATTTATATTCATCGGCTTATCTTATACAAAGTTTTTGCTTTCGTTGCGATCAAAATCTACCACACTAGGACAAGTATGAAGAAGGACCTTACGGTACATATGTTTAAAAGTTTCTGCATATTATCACAATCTGCATTCGCCAAGACGGCTAGAAGGATATTACAATACAAAGGACGTCTATGGGAAATGTCTAAAGATCTGTTTTTTTAGATCACGGAAGGACCACATGAGCTATTGCTATCACTTAGCGTCCATCGTCGTCGTCATCGTCGTCCGTCCGTCTGTCGTCGTTACCTTTTCGTATTTCAATCTTCTCTCCTGAAACCACATGCCAATTTGGAACCAAACTTTGCAGGAATTACATGTATGTATCGAAAGTCCTCTACAATATTTCCTCATTTCGTTACCCACATGGTCGTCACAGGCAATTCTTGTTTCTGATTCCTTGAAATTTCAAAAATCTTCTGTTCTGAAACTGCAAGGCAAGATGAATTGTAGGAATGATGTAAAGTTTCCTCATATCGGGAAATTCTTGTTTCTGATTGGCTGCAACTGGTTTCGTCGGAAACTGCAAGGCCGAATTAATGAATTGTAATTTTGTAGGAATGATGTATGGGAGGTCTTATACAAACTTTCCTCATTTCATGCGCATGGCCGTCACTGCCAAGTCTTGTTTCTGAATATTAACTTCTCTGAAACTGCAAGGTCAAATGAATTATAACTTTGCAAGTAGGCCCTTTACAAAGTTTCCTCATTTCGTTCCGATCGGACATCTAACATAGCTGTCATGGGGAATTCTTGATTGGCTGAAATTTTAAAAATCCTCTCCTCTGAATCTTCAAGGCCAAATAAATTTTAACTTTGTAGGAATAATGTATGGTAGATCCTTTACAAAATTCCTTATTTGGTGCTGATCTGATATCTAGTACGGCTGCCAAATGCAATTCTTGTTTCTGATTGGCTGAAATTGTAAAAATCTTTTTCTCTAATACTGCGACTCCAAATGAATTATAACTTTGTAGGAATGATGTATGTCAGGTCCTTCACAAAGTTCCCTAATTTCGTCCCAATCGACATCTAACACGGCAATTCTTGTTTCTGATTAGCTGAAATATTAAAAAAATCTTCTCCGAAATTGAAAGGACAATCGAATTGTACCTTTGTAGGAATAATATATGGAAGATCCTTTACAAAGTTTCCTCTTTTCATGCCGATCGGACATCTAAGATGGCCGCCATGCTCTTGTTTCTGATTGGCTGTGATTTTATAAGTCTCTCCTCAGAAACTACAACTTTAAAGGAATGATGTATGGAAGGCTTCACGAAGTTTTCTCATTTCGTGCCGATCGGCCATCCCAATAAAAAATCCAAAATAACCATCAACGTAGCACAGTTTAACATATGAATCTACGGGAAAACATTCAAAGATCATCTTGGCAGAAACCACAAGGCCAATGGAACTATAACTGTGTTAAAATGTTCTTTAGATGGTCCTCTATCAAATTTATAATTTTCATGCCGATCGAACATTCAAGATGGCCGCCATCGCAGAACATAGTTTAACATAAGACCCTAGGGAAAAAATTCAAAATATCTTCTATTCAGAAACCACATTGTCAGAGGAACTTTAACTGTGTAAGAATGTTTCTTTGATGGTCTCTACCAAGTTTGTTATTTTCATGCCGATCGAAAATCCAAGATGGCCACCACTGAAGGACATAGGACCTTATGGGAACAACATTCAAAGATCTTCTTTTGAGAAACAAGAGGGATTATTAATCCAGAACTGTTTATGTTTGATTATTGGATGGTTCTTCACCAAGTTTGTAATTTTTTCTCTCACAGGTTTATAATTTTTATGCCAATTGGAAATCCACAATGGACACCACCACAGGACATAGTTTAACATAGAACCCTATGCGAAAAAATTCAAAGATCTTCTTCTCAAAAACAGCAAAAACTATTCATGAATGCTTCTTAAATGGCCTTCTACCATATTTGTAATTCTAACTGACATTTGGAAATCCAGGACGGCTGACACTTTGGGACATATTTTAACATTGGAGTCTAAGGGAGAAGCATTCAGTGCTATTCTTCTCGGGAACAAAAAAGACAACCAAACTAAAGCTGTGCGTGATTGGTCAGTGCCTCAAAATTTTGTGAATAATCATTGGACAGTTCTTTATCAACATGATATTTTTTGTGCCGATTAGAAATCCTAGATAGCTGTTGCTGTGGGATATGGTTTAACATAGGACATTTGGGAAACACTAAGAGATTTCGTTCCCGGGAACAAAAGAGACAAATAAACTAAAGCTTTTCATGATTGGTCAGTGCCTCAAAATTTTATGAATGATTATTGGACAATTCTTTATCAAAGTTAGAATATTTGTGCCGATTAGAAATCCAAGATAGCTGCTGCTGCGGAACATAGTTTAACATAGGTCCCTTTGGGAAAAATTTAGAGATTTCGCTCTCGGGAACAAAAGAGACAACTAAAGTGAAGCTTTTCATGATTGATCATTGCATTAAAATGTCAGGATTGCAAATTTTTCCTGGGGTGTTAAGGACATTGGGAGGCATATTTTTGAATTTCTGATAATTATATAAATTTATAACCAGGTTAGCGATACAGGCGCAGGTGAGCCTATTGTTTTTGTTTTGTTTTTGGTTTTGGTATTTTTTGTGTCGGTCGAAAATCCAAGATGGCCGCAACCACAGGAAAATGCTTAACATAGTACCTTGTAGGAGATATATTTAAATACCTTCTTCTCAGTTACAACCGAATTAATGAAATTGGGCCCCAGATGCGTAAAACGTCAGAACTTAAGTCTTCCGCAGACTAAGGATTTCCTTAGTTAAGGAGAATAATTACAAAATGTAAGTTATATGCACAAAGTTACTTATATATAAGTATTCCTTTAACAAAGGAAAACTTATTAGAAAATACGGAACTACTCGTAGTTATGAATTTAATATAGACAATGTGATCTGTTATATAATACCGTAATTTTATTTGATACACATAAATGAAATATACACATACAAAACGAGAACACAAGATAATGACAAAACGAGATAACAACGAGACGACAGAACGACAAAAGGAGATAACGACAAAACGAGATCACAAGAAGACGTCAGAATGAAAAAAAAACCGACAAAACGAAGAGAATGACATTTTATTGTCTTGTTACGTTAAGTAGATTTATGCATACAATAAATGGGTGGGTGCAATTTCCTACACTTAAGTGTTTCCTTCAGAAAGTCTTACCTTAAGTCGATTTATACATGCGGTCTCTGTTCCTTTGATTACAAAACTTGGTTTTTTCTGTATTTTTGTTTTCTGGGTTTGTATGTTTTCAAAGTTTTGTTTTGGTTTTATTTTAAATGCGAGATGGCTACCAACACTGTTTAACATGGGACTCTTCTGGAAGTGTACTAAATAATTCTTCTCAGAAAGCACTGAAATGATTGACCCAACGATCATTGGAGAATTCTGTACAGAATATGTTTTTTTTTTCTTATCAATCCGAAATTCAAAGTGGTGGCTACTGTTTGAAACTGTTCAACATTCATAGCAGAAACCTTCTATCTAGTTTGTTTTTATGCTGATCCGATTTTACGGACAGACACTTTTGCAAGACATGGGACTTCCCATTTAAAAGATAAACCGAAAAATGAAACGTATAATTAATGTTCATACAGTACCTGTATCCTCTACCATTCTCTTACATAATGTTGTTGTATCGCGTGTCAACACTGGATTCTCATTAAGAACTATAAATGTAAAGATTTTTCACCCCAGTCATGCTTATGTTGATATGTATTTTTATACAACCAAAAACTCTTGAATAACATTATACTATTTTTTTTTTTATTTTAGTTGGTGTACTTCAGAGACAACTTTCGATCAGAACTAAATTCACAAAAATTATGTCTCCTCCCTTCATAGAAGTGGAGACATATTGTTTTACTAACAACGTTTCACTTGTTCTTCTTCCACTTCTCATATGACAAAATGTAGATCGTCACTTTTGATATGAATATTCAAGAGCCAATTGTAAACCCCGACCAAAGAAACTGTCGAAATCCATAACAAGTTCTTGCGGAAACCAAGATTTACACCATATATGGCTCCAAGAATTAATATCAGAAAAGTTTCCAGTGCCGCTATGTATGATTTTTTTGTCAAATCAATTCATTTTTGACAAAATCATACAGTATTTGGCTAATTCATTCTATTAAAACTACAAGAACATTTATTTTAGGTTGGCCAAGTAATTACCGATATTACTACTTTAATATCACGGAGAAGGTTCATTTCCACTAATGGCAAAATGTTTACATCTTGTAATATTTCACAGTGTTCGTGACATTTGACATTTTCCAATATTTTCTGATATTTCTTACATGGAGGGTAGGTTTCACGCTTTGAAATTCTTTATTTCTGGGAAGCTTTATTGTTAACATGTTTTTTCTTTGATGTCTTAAATGGCTTCAAACTTTGACGATTCATTTTTTATCATTGCACATTATGTACTGGCAAATATAATGACCTTATTGAAGAAATTAAGTATTCTCTCTCTTTGTGTATGCATATATTGGACTTTGGCTGCAGTTTTGTGACGAAACGGCGACGTATGCAAATGAGCAAAATATACTTGATTTTGTCATATGCATTTCTTGTTAGGAGCAAACACTTGTCGTCTTTTGACGCAGCTTTATGGAACTTGATACATGAATGGATTATGACATTGCAAATTGTCTGGTGTAAAAATGACGACCCTTTGGCTTTGACCTTCGGGGTCAAGGTCAAATTTGTACTTTTTGTTTCATGTTCTTTTCTAGAGCATACGATTTTTGCCTTTGGACTAAGCATGATGAAACTTGGAACCCAAATGCATAATGACATTGCGAAGTGTGTCGCATATAAAAGCAATCTCAGTCTAATTATCACTTTGATTTCAGCTACCTTCACTTTGGTGAATATCCTCTTCTGACTGTAATAGACTAGGTATGAAGAACCCCTGCCCAGTGTTTTTGACTGGGGGTCCCAGCTGGAATCCCTGGTGTTATTAGGGGTGGCAAAGGTATAGATATCTTCATTGTATAAACAGTTAAATTATTTCTTGGTTTTCAGCTTTTTTCGTTGGGTTAATGCCTCCCAGAACATCCGGGTTAGGTTAGGTACTGGGAACCGTTGCCTAAATTGTTTTAATGAGGGGACCAAACCGGGGTTTGATGGATTTTTAGGGCTTCTGTAGGGATGGAACTGTATTTTGTAGTCCGGTTATCACTAAATTTAATAAGATTTATATATTGTTTTATTTTCAATTACTTTCAACTTAGCTTATGTCCACCCACCACTTGGCTAGGATACGTTGGGCATACCGAACCCCTGCCGAAATGTTTTTATACGACGGTCCCACTTGGGATTCTTGGTATTTAAATAGTGTTTTGCTTTAGGGTACTTCTAATTGGGCTAATGCCCCAAGGTTAGCTAAAGTATGGGGAATCTCTGCCAAAATGTTTTTTATGAGTGGTTCAAATTGGGGACGCGTACTGTCAATGTTCATGGCACCACCTAGGTACTGACTGGAGATGGAATTGATTACCCTTTTGCCTTGATTTTACTTTTGTGGAACATATGAGCGTCTATGGTATATTTTTTTGATATAGCTTAAAGAAATCTTTGTATCCAAATACATTATGACATGTGAAGTGTCCTGTATGAAAATAGCTACTATAAGACCTTTAGGGTCAATGTAAGATTTTTGCTTTTTTTTTACTGCAAGTTCTTGTCTGAAGCATAACGTTTTGCCTTTAAAGGTAAAAAGGTAAATTATATATTTTGACCCATGAAAGCCATTTAGCTTATTTCTTGTGGGGTCCTTTACAAGTATCGGGTTGAAGTGGGTATTTAAAGCTCAAGAATTAACATGATCGGGAATGTGGGATTACTTAAAATCAAGAGTAGATATTTAATCATTGAAAGTAATTACTGTTATTATGAGATGACACTTCTTTCATTTCCGTACTGGTACATTTCAAGTGACATTTCACTTCCTTTATAAACGTTTGTAGCTCAGTGATGGATTTGATCGAATCAGGTAGTGAATTCCAATCCTGAATTGCATTATAATA
>JAOXYI010101372.1:0-19351 GCA_028566495.1 Lithophaga antillarum | reverse complement strand
ATGATCACTTCGATAATTCACAAATATTTCGAACGACAGACGTTCTTTATCAATGTGTTCACTACGACAATCAGGTATAAAACACCATCTAGCATCACTGTGACATTAAGATTCCGCTATATTCAAATAAAAAGTTTATGACAAAACGATTATAAAAGGTTAACATAATCTTCAATTAGGAAAAGTATAAAGAATTTTTTCTTAAGAATCAGCAATCAATAATATTTTGCATGAAATATCAGTGTGACTGGGAACCAGAAAAAAAAATTAAATTTTATCTAGATTGCACAATGTTTAAGAGTTGTTTGTGCAAATGAATACCATATGGAAAACAAATCACATCTTTTTGTAACGTATGCGTGAAACTAAACTAAAATTTGAAGCGATTGTGATATTAGAGTCAGTATGTGTGCAACCTCTGTTTTCTGTTTGATATCATAATTGATTAAACAAATAATACCATGTTATTATTAACTTTAGATTCTATATCAACTTCAAACGGAACAGAAGAGAACAAGGAAGAGAATGTCCTTAGCCTGGCAGGTTTGTTGATGAATAAATCTTTATCATAAGCCATCGGAAAAAAATCTCAAAGTATGAGCCGTGTAGAGAAAACTATAAATTAATTCATCAAATGCTACCAATCAAATGTGGTTTTAACAAGTCTAATTTGAATTACTCAGCCTTTTTATACACCCTTAGTGCCTAATGAGATATTTTCATATTTTCTTACCAAGTCGTGTAGTGTAACTATCCGGGCAATTTGAATGTAGCGGCATTGTATACAACATTAGCTTATCTGTATCTGCGAGAGCGAAGGAAAGCCCAGATGAACTCATATTATATGCGATTTTATTATGGCAACCATAGTCTATAATTTGTCACCTTATGATGCCAAAAAAAATTAATTAACCAATATAACGGTTACATGTGAAAGAAACATTGCTAAAAACAGATGCAAACAGGTTCTCCAGTCGCATGTTTGATAACACTGAGTTGTTCGATTGAGGACTGAAAACTGATTATTGTCTTCTGACTCTACTATCGTGTATTTCTTTCTCCGTAAAGAGCTAAAACCTATATTTTATCCACTGAGCTATTTTGATTGGTTGGTAAATTGCCTAAAGAATGCCGTTGTCGAATTGCCATTACACTGTCGACGTCATAATTACCAGGTAGGTTTACATTCTGGCTTAGGTTTCTTATTGCTGTCATCTGACCCAAAAGGTTACGTCGGCTATTACCATCACTTGGCGTCTGTCGACATCGTCCGTCCGTTGTTGGCTTTTCGCATTTCAACTGAAACAAATTACCCAAATGGAACCGACTTTGCACGGTTGGTCCTTGGATGGTTCCCTTTCAGATTTGTATCCCGCAGTCCCACCCTGCACCAGTTGTACTGAGCCAATTGGAACCAAACTTTGGTGGAATGTTTCTAGGGTGGTACCCTTTCAGATTTTTATCCGATGACTCCATCAGTCATTCAGGTTGGCTGCTGTTACTAAAAATAGAAAAGTAGGACAAAATTCATTTTAAAATCTTCTTCTCTGAAACTGCTGTGCCCATTGGAACCAAACTGTGGTGAAACACTTTTTGGATGGTCCCCTTTCAGAATTATATCCAATGACGCTGCTGGGATTTGAGCCTCGATCGCTCTCCAGGCAAGTACGCTACCCACTAGACCATGAAGGAATTATTAGAAATACAGATGAATTATGGCGATGAATATTGATATCATCAGAAAGATAATTGAACATATTTTTATACTAAAATGAAATATTTAGACATTGTTGTATACATACATTTTCTCCTAACAGACTAGAAGCCTATCCCTATCTCTGAAAATTGACCAAATTAACGATTTTTGTTGTTGTTTTTTCTAGAAAACCATATATCTATCTTGTCTGATAATACTTTTGTGTATTCAGTTATAACAGTCAAAATATATAAAACTGTAACAGATACAATATATTATATAGCGCGTTCTTAGAGAAAATTGTGTTAAAACTAGGTAGGTAGTTTTTACATTTACAGAGTTTAACTTTGATTCGTAATTAAATCATCTAAACCAATTCATTATACAAACGTTAATTTTAATGTCCATTTCCATTTAAAATACACAGTAAAATGATTTGAGAAGATGAATTATCTTTTAGGCAGTAGTATGAAAACATTAGATATAAGAAATAATATTCGTTTACCTCCGTTACAAAATATTTAAATTACTAGATCAACTGATATATTTAATGTCCAGAAAATATTCAGGTTCCGAAATGTCGATACAACGTAAATGTTTTTCTTTTTTTTTTTTTTTTTTCGACACAACATCTATTAAAATTGCAATCATATGCTTATTTAATATAATTTCTTTAAATCGAATACAGTATATGGACATCTCCTACTCAGACGAAAAATTACTTTGACCACTGTTCGACAAATGATTCAACTTATCTTCTTCATTTGAATCTCGTATTTTCACATATACCTGTATCTAATTAAAAATAACCAGAAAAGAGTGCAGTTTAAACCGATCTACACATATCCCAGAAGAGCGCTTAGAAATTCTGTATTGGCATGTCGGAATTTCAGATATGTCTTTGGAGCCGAGACCTGTGCCATCAACTATGACTTTAAGCCAACTTCTAATGCTATCCATTTCCAAGAGTGGTTTCAGAAAAAGCGATGTTATAAGAGATTTTTTCCAAAACTTATTCTGATAGTTTCCCTCTAAATATGATGAATTAGACTATCGTGGCGTGGTGCTAAAATTAAATTTTGCACTGGATTTTAACTGTCGGAGTATTCATGCTTTAAATGTTACTGTTGAATTGATATAACTCTATTAAAAACTCCAAGCCGTAACCACCTATTGACTTTCCTCAGCGTTTCTCTCAGAAGCATATTATATGCCTTCTTTCATCTTCACCTGTACTCTCATAGCTGTAAACATATGAACTAATATGACAAGTGAAAAAAAAATCGTTCCAGTACTGAAATATTTTGTATTGGAAATAGAATGAGAAGAATACCGACGTCCACAAGTCACACATCCACGGGACTAGACAAGGCCATTATCAACAAAGGATCAAACACAAACACAGTAATAACACTATCTAGAAAGTCGCTATAGTGGATACAAGCTCTAGAATAGCGGATCAACTGTGAAATGTAGACTCCATACGCCTGAGACGCTAAAATATTGTTACTGAGAAAAGGAAGTCACAATCGGAAAACTGTAGTTATCACGCTTACCATATAGCCTTGATTTTAACCGTCCCCGTTGTTTATCTATAGATATAAGTCTAAGTAAGGTGCAGACGTAGATGTTTCTATAGTGTCCTTAATTTCAAGCTCACTAGGATAGAATAGATGTAAATAGTCGTTAAAACGACTATTTGCTTAGTGTTTCGTTTAATGCAAGTTTTAAACCGCATATCAATATTAATATTGCATAAAAATGTGAACTAAATTTAGAATAACTGTATCATGAGATCAGATGATTGATATGGTTGCACCGTGGCAAAACTTACAATCCAAGATATGTAAAACTAATCTAGTATCTGTTTCTTTGGTTTTAAATACATATTGTTTAGCTTATGTATTTCATCTTTGACGATTCTCATAAATACAAAAACATCTCGGACATACCTGGACTTTGATTTTGTGTCAGTAGTTCTAGCATATTTCACAACAAACCATTAAAACAAAAATCGTTCGGAATATACTTACTGTTTGAAATCGCAAAACGGACCTTCATACTTTGTTAATCTGTGTTTAGACTGAATAAACATTTCAAAAGAAGCTTTTCCTTTACCAACTTTTGATGCAGATTTTGATTTTACACATATCTAATACAACGTGAATAGAATCCCTTCCAACAAAATATAAAAGCAGTTTTAACGAGCTTTTCCAAACCTCCTAGTATAAGTTATTCGAATGTGTTATCAATTTTTTATCTTTTGCACACACATATTCCATTTGACCAATAAACACCATTGATGATATTCATAAATTAATGTGTTCATCTGAAAAGCGTCTGAAATTGGTTACTTTTAGCTTTTGAATGTTGTCCTGTACAGTTATCACATTTTTGTATGATTCATATTAAAAAAAAGATCTAGATCGGTCATGTTTCGTTTAAAATTCACATTCAGTTTTTTAAAAAGTTTTCAGTCTACTTCTGTAAAGCTGATTTCATCTTTTCCCTTTCCAGGTTTTCTTGGAATACTGAAAAATCTTTTTTTACTTCCAACTTTTGACAAGGGTACATATAAGTGCTGATCCAGAGTTTAATCGTTCCTCATAAAGGTCAAAAAGACAGTTCTTGCATATTTCCTCAGCTCGGCTTTACTAATTACAGAAGTGGGGGCGTTTTTAAATGTTCCAGGCTTCCAATGTTTCGTCATATAAAACAAGCAAAAATGGATTTCCGAAGTGATCACAGAGTTCTGGAAAAAGTTTTCGACATACTTCTCATCTTTCAGGATGCGAGATGTTGATATCTTCAAGCAAATTCAAGCTGCACATGGCCTTTAAGTTTCTCAATAGCAAACTGCATTCGACTATCACTTTATAGTTGCTTTTTGTTGTCTATTACATCCAATAATACCACGTTCCGTTGTCTTTGAATCCTTCACAGTTATGTGCGTGCCCAAGACCAAGATTATACAAACATGTTAAATTTCGATGATATTTATCTTGTAACCGCGTATTTTCCTCCTTAAACACGGCGGTACGTACTATGATGTTTACCGCTCTTATCAATATAAATGTTGTGCACGCAAAGATTATATTTCTGGATGTTCAGAACTTGATTTATGCTATTGCTATTATAAATGACATCGAATAAACCAGACAATTCATACACATACTGTATATAATACATAAAATGTATACATTCCTGCCGATTGTAGTCAATCCATCCCTGCAGGCTTAAAATACAAAATGTAACCAAGAACAAGGACATCCGTTTGACATCTATCTTGGTTCAGAACAGGCACCAAAAACGCAGCAGACTAAACGGATTACAGGTTCACTGTACTTAAATGGTTATCGGTATCTTAAGGTGCAAACATCCCAAAGTTATGGATTCTAACGTCGGTTGGAAACAATTTTCTTCATACACTACGATATAACCTATTGTAAGATACTTTATATGGTTAAATGTGTATGTCTTACCTGTAATTATGCATTAAACAGTAATTTCAAACGCCGAGAACTACTTAAATTAATGAAAATAGCATTAAATATCAGTGATGTCTGTGAGTTTGGCAAAAGATCTGTATAGGTTTATGATTTAGTTTTTAAGCGATATTTTTAACTATTGGAAGATGTCTTTATCCGTAACATGGCGTCTGTCAATTCAAAATCATTACATGTGTGTTTGGATATACTGAAAATGATTCCATATATTTCTAAGTACAGTGTATTTGCAGTGACTACATATAATGTACTTTTTTTTAATTCAGATATTGTTTGCATTGTAATTGGGACTAGTATTGCAAGTTGTGTGCTTGGAAGTTTTCCTTTTACCGGTGTCAGAATGATTAAAGGAAAAATTAATTTGATGAAGAAAGTTGGACAAGTAAGTAAAACTTCTTGTTTGAGAGCAAAAATAAAAGAACATAAAATTATACTGTAGTACAATGCATATACGAAAAATAATACTGTTTACTAGTACATGTGCATAGAATTCTTTTAAACTTCTTTGTTTCTGCTCCATCACATACATATATGGGTGTACATGACTATACTGACAAACACATCTTGTATCCACGTTTATTCAGTTTACATTAGCATACAAGTATCCTACAATCGACTAGATGCGTCCCTGTCATCCTCCATAGGTTTAGCGTCTTATTTACTCGTGTGAAGCGGACTTTATCCGAGTGTTTCATTCAAAGGAAAAGAAATAAGGAAATAAAAAAGATGTTCAATCGACTTGCATGTTTCAGCAAACCTGAAAATGCAAGCGACTTCCATTGCTTAACGACTGTTGTCTGTTTTAACATTTTAATCTTTAGAACTACTTTGCCATATTGATCTAAATTTGAAAGGGATACTTATTTAGTAGTCCCGTACACCAATGTATCCAACCGACCTCGCTTGCTTCTAACAGCCATTGTAGTCTCTGATTGGAACAAAATGAGTAATTGGTCCAAAATTAGTTATGTTTTAAAAATCTTCTTCAGAACCACAAAGCCAAATGGGACTAAACATGTTGCATATAGTTGTTTTGCAGTACTCTTTAAAAGTGTTTCAAAGATGTGTCCAATATCTTGGCCCTTGTAGACATGTTGTGCCAAAATTGTCCATATCCCTGGTACCAGGATTTTCAATTTTCTTTGAGAAGCGTCATAAAAATGGATTAGCTTAGTCTTCTAAAATTATTTCCCTGAACCTAATTTCATCAACTCACCTTGCAGTTAATTATGTATGACTGGCTTTTTTATTTTGTGCGTTGGTACTATCTTTTCAAGCCCAGACTTTTCCCTTTCTTATAGTAACCTTGATACTCTTCTTTCACTTTTTATTACTATACAATGTATTTGGTTTTTTTTTCATTAATTTTCAGGGAAACGAGCTAACAGACGATGAAGTAAATACGAATATAGGCGAACATGTAGACTTTTCCATAGATCTAGAGGCATATGGCAATAGGCATCGTATGAATGTATCACCCCAAAATCATGAAAGGCCTGACTATTTTGGCCTCATTTGTGGGAATGTACCACCCCTAAATCATGAAATACCTGAATATTTTGACATTATTTGTGAGACTGTACCGCCTCATGAACGCAGATTGCCAGTTTGTTTTGGGCATATGAGTGATATTGTACCCAGTAACCACGAAGTTTTTACATATCTTTAGCTCACTTGACTCAAAGGATTATATAACCTTTTTGTCGTCACTCTACACCGTCGTCGGTAAATTTTAACTATATTGAATCAAACGGAGCAGGATATTATTTCGCAAGCCACCTTTCTAAGTTGTATCCGGCGACACGTTTTTCATCCAAGATGGTAACGGTGTCACTGATCTGTCAAAAATTAGTATATTCTTCAGAATAATTGAACTTACAGGAACTAGACAGAATACGGGTATTGTTCCGTCTCTTTAAAAACTGTAACCGTCAAACCTGTCCATTGTCTAAGACGTCCACCATAGCCGTATTCTTACTCTAAATATATTTTTTTAAACTTCAGAAATTCAGAGGGAAAATGAGATCTAAGCCATTGGTGCCCGATGTTAAGATATGAGACAATAGGATTTTTTTTTATTAATCTTCTTATGAACAATCTGTAGAAATTCAACATGAATACTTGGCATGAGGAATGTCTGTGGCATGTAGTTAAAGGTTCATTGAAATGAAGTGGAAGAGTTTGTTTGAACGTGCTTAAATGGAAAAATAACTCTTCCGAACCAGGAATATTATTTTGAAATGGACATTAAAGTATTACAACGGAAGGTCTCAATATCCAGTAGGTTAAATCTCTATTTGTTGACACAACTGAAGTATTCTGCTTTTAGTAATATGAGCGTTCATAACCATTCGAACCATACAGGCTCATGTAAGCCTCTGATTTTGATAATTGTTTAGTCCTGTGAGTTCAGATATTAAGAAAGGAGGACTGAGATTTTATTGAACCAGTTTAATTCAATCACTTCTTTTGAAATCACTATTCAAAGCCAGATCTGGACTGACATTCGTCTTGTGAATTAAGTCACTTGTTTATGAGTGTTTTAGATGAACTATGTTGTTTTTTTCTAATTAGGTAGACTGTTGGCTATTTTCAGTTGTGTGTATTTTCACAGATGTGGCATTGTCAGCATGTTAGTAAGATTGCCGTTACGGTGAATTCAAGATGTAAAACAGCAGTTTATGAGCTATTCCTTTACTTCTTTGCTTTGCTTTGTATTTTGTTGGATTTGTCTCATGTACATTTTACCTCTATTTTCTTCCTTTGTGAATCAAAAACAGACTAGCCGTGAGCCCTATAAGTTTAGTGACACCATGTAGAATCATGCCGCAAATACCAAAGTGGTGACCAATCAAATCGACAACAAGTGGGTGTAAGTTATGTTCTCTGTTGAAGAATTAATTCATTTGAGGTACATGAGATATATTTTGGATAATATATCTAACAAAATATCAAACTAAACTGATATAAAATATGGTCATTCTTTGTTTTTCTTTTGTTTGCTCACAGTAAGTTTTCATTCGCACGCATTGATTGTGTACAATCTAAACATTGGCGTTTGTAAAGGGTAAAATGTCATTTACATAATTATGAGTTTATCAGAATTATGTGAATACATTAGATCAATTTTTGTATTGTTTCTGTCTAAATTTGAAACTATAAAATAATGTAAAAGAATCTGTAGAATTGTATTGAATTAATGTAAAGGGTATATAACAAATTATCAAATTTATCTATTAATCTCCCCTACGGTAATCGCAGTGTCGTTTTCATTTTACTGTGTACGGATTCTACATGGTGAGTGAGCAACGACTGAAAACAATCAAACATCACAGACTGTTTAGTAAAACCATTCAATTACTGGCATGCTGATTGTACGTCTATAGCCACTGAAAGTTTAAGTTTAATAATGCAAGTAAAAACCTAAATTACATTAATATATACGTTATTTAACCTGTCAAATCTGAAATTGATAAACATTACGTGTTTTTTGATACGTAGTTAAAATGTCAGCAAATATATCTAATCAGTTCCATTTGACTGAAACCGTACTTGTGAGAGGTAAATCAATTCTCACATTTCCTGGCCAGAGATATTTACTTGACATATACAATTATACCGGGGAACGTGAAATGCATTGTTATTTAGATTCACTACTGAAATAAACCACTTTATATAAAAAAGGCGCAACTGCAGGTTTCTAAATGAGTTATGTTTAAAAAAGCCACATTCTGTGGTTTGTAAATAAGTCTATCATATTAAAAAATCTTGTGTAAACTGAAAAAAAAATGTATATACCAGTGGAAAATGTAAATCTTGTGGTGAATATTGCAGTGTTTTATTTGACAGGAGAATGACAATGGTTTAATGAACATGAATTCATTAAGATAAATTCAGTTATTTCTGTAATCAACTAAAAGAATGCAAAATCGGTCAATAGGTAGTAGGTAGTGCTTTTCCTAGAAAGAAATGTATGTGTTTGTTATTACATAATTTTAGTTCGCCTAATCGAAGACCATGTGAGTTATTGCCATCACTTTGGGTTCCTCCTCATCGATCGTCGTCGTATGTTTGTCTGTCTGTCGTAAATAAACTTTTTATATTTCAAACTTCTTCTCCAAAACCACCGTGCCAATAGAAAACAAACTTGGCAGGAATGTTCCTTGTGTGGTCCTCCATAAATTTGTAAGTTTGATACCAATTGAAAATTCAAGATGGCTGTCAGGGCTGATTATTTATTCTGATTGCCTGAAATTTCAAGATCTTCCTGTCGGAAATTACACAGCCGGTGGACTTATAACTGGGTAAGAATGTCCTTTGGATGGCCTCTACCAAGTTTATAATTTAAGTGCAAATTGGAAACCTAAGAGGGCTGCCAGAACGGGACACAGTTTAAATTAGGATCCTATGGGTAAAACATTCTGAGATATTCTTCTCATATATAACGGAGACAATTAAATCACTGTTCATGAATGATTATCGGACGTTTCTTTACTAAATTTGCAATTTTCATGGCGGTTGGAAGTTCAAGATGGCCAATATTGTTTACATAGGACCCAAGAGACAAATTGAGAAAAACAATATTTTTAGAAGCTACAAAGACAATTAAACGAAAACTGTTTATAAATGATCATTAGATAGTATTCTACAGTGTTTGTAATTTTCATGTCGATCGGAAGTCCAAGATGGACGGCACTGCAGGACGTAATTTAACACAAGACTGTATGGGAAAAACATTCAAAGATTTCCTTAGAAACTACGAAGACAACTAAACCAAAACTGTTTACGAATGATGATTGGATGGTCATTTAGTAGCACAAGGTCTTGTGTTTTCTATGCCGAAACGAGAGCAAGATTACTGCCACTGTAGTACATAGTTTAGCGTAGGAATTTTGGAATTTTTTTAAGTTATGGGTAGTGGATCAACTTATAACTAAGTAAGCAATACAGGTTCAGGTGAGCCTCTAGGATAGATTTGTGTACATTTCGTTATCCTGGGGTATCATCCAATGCAAACATTGGTAGATGAGTTAAAACATTGAAGGGTTTTACTAGCCATGTCACAGCTTCATTTATTATTCCTACTGAATGCATACGATGAGCTGACAACACTCAGTGGAATCATTAATTATTCACATTCCACAAGGCGTTGGAGCATTATATTTTATTCTTGTCCGTCCAGATTTAGGTCACAAACGTGCTCTAACGTTTGATTTTTTTCTTACTATACATTCTAGATTTTAAACTAAATGTACTAAAATCGAAATGATTTAAAGTTCGGCTTTAGTGTTCTTGTAGCTATATAACTTCCTAAAATGAGTCTTAAACAGATTGAAGTTGTAATATATTAGATAACTTGTATCGAAACGTTTTATTTGGGTAGGAAGTCGAGTCTCCAGTGAGAACCCCCGATTTTCGGCAGGAAAACTGGCAATCCTTGTCAATTAAGGTATGAGTCAAACACACCTCGTCCCGACGAGACTCGAACTCGCAACCCCAGTGTTGACACACCGGTGATCAACAGAAGATATAACTAACTACAATGTACCTAGACCACTCGGCCGCCGAGGCGATATTTCAAAGATGATTATAGCATACTTAGGAATAATAAATAATATTAGTACAGAAATAACGACAATACCATCACAAATACAAAGAAAAAACAAACAACCACAAAATACAAAAAAGAGAAGAAAAAAGATCGGATAACAGTAACTCGCACCCTAATCGGGAATAAAAAAGTGTGTCAACAGGGAAAATTTCCTGTGCTCTGCATGTAGCAGCTGTTGTGAAGTCTATTATCAAAGCCTATATAGGAGTATCAACAAAATGATTACAACGATAATAATAATAATAAGAACTGCATATCACCAATTATGATTTTATTGGTCTCCATTATGTTCTGTCAACGTATTTCTATATTATGATTACATATAAACTTGCAAAGGAGTCAGCGATGTTTTTATTCAGTTTCTAGCTAACCGACAAATAAAAGAGAATCATTATTATGTTACATTTTTTATTAAGCTTCATCAGGTTTGTGTCATTTAAATGTTATTTCGTTATTAACTTGACTAAAGTATATATAGACAGCGACTTAAGGTGTTACTTACTATACAGTAGTATATCCACTTGCCATGATACCTTCATTATTATTGCGTATATTAGGCTTTCGCTTAGTTAAAGTAACCATAGAGGAGTAAAACAAAAAGCACATTCAGAATGACACAAGACAACATTGATGAATAAATAATTACATTATGACGTCAAAAAATGCATCTGAACCAATAGAATTTCAGCAAACCAAAATAGAAATGCTGTTTTATTTCTGTATAAAATTCGTCAGCTCGTGCTTGTGTAATTTAGTCATTAATCACGCCCATATCCTTTGATCTTGTTGAATGGCGTAATCGATTTCACCTTTATACGATTAATACGCAGTTTAACTTGTAATGTTTGCAAGGTGAATTTTTATCAATTCTTTTTCGAAATGTAATTATAAGTATTGAATACATATTTTTGAAGTTTTATTTGATTGTAAAAGTGAGAACCGAACGTACATTTTTAGTATGATGCGCCTTCGCATATCATACAAAATGTACTTCGGTTCTCACTTTTACAGCCGTATAAAACTACAAAAATATGAGTTCAAGTCTTAAGTATTTGCCCTAGACAACGGAAAACATGGCTGTAAGTCTGTCTTCAAGACATTAAACATAACTTACTGACAAGTTTTCTATCAGTCAGGCACTTTCTTGATAAACTATAATGACCATTTATTGCGATACTTTGCATGTAACTATTTAATGCAGTTTTCTGTGAAGTAAAAGATTTACTTAATAGTTCAGAGCACCTACTTTATGGGACATGATGCTATGTAGCAACTGCAAATGATGCAACGACGCTAAATGATACAAATGTCATTTAGTGTTGAAATGCAATACTAAATGACACAATTTGTATCATTCATTGTCGACATAAACAACTATTAATGATACAAAACCGTAAATGGTACAATTTTGTATCATTTAAGGTTGAATGCCCGGCGCTAAATGATACAAAAATATACAAACTGTATCATTTATTGTTGCATTTCAACACTAAATGATATTTGTATCTTTTGGCGTTGTTGTATCATTTGCAGTTGCTACAATGCTATCCAATAATCATTTTTCCTGCTTTCTGTGAAAGGGACTGCAGAGAATGGAAAATATGGAATTGTAACACTATTGCTACATCAGTTTTTTAACCTTTTTTTTTTTGCAAACAACATATCTAGGAAAGTCTGAACAAAATTATAAGAATCGTTAGACGCAGTTACTAACTAATGTAGATAATACCACAAGATACGAAAGTTAGTTTAATGCACCATATGCGCATTTCAACATAAACCTCATCAATGGCACTTGAAGCCAAAAGTTGGAAATACAAGAAAGTTATTATGCTCTCATGTAAAATATTTAATTGCTCAATAATATAATTTTTCCTACATGTAACTAAAATGTATCTTAGGTATTAAGAGAGTTTAGAACTTTAAAACACAGTATATCACGTCATGTTACAATTTGGATTTTGTTAATTGGCAATAGGAAAATTTAATTATCACGCGTAAAAAAATGCTTCTGTTCTCCCCAGGACGTGTAAAAACAGTAAAAATTGTAAATGATTAAACTGACATTGACAATAAATTCCAAGTTCTAACTACGTATACTTTTCACACATCCAAAGACGGTGACTAGTAATGTAATTTTTATCTGATTTAATATTAAAGTAATATCTTCTTTGATAGATATTATTAACGGGCCAATAGAGACATAGACTGTTTTCTGTTTTGTAGGTATAAGAACTAATAAATACTTGGAAATGACGTTTATTGAAATGACAACAGCAGATATAGCAACAGAAAATAAGAACAATTAGCGGTTTTGAATACATGTAGTTTTCCTTGAATAAAAGCAGTCCTGTGATAAAGTAGCTTACTATAACACATAAAACATCAATATCTAAGAGAAACCAATCTCAGCAAAAAACACATACACACGCACACACACATAAGGAGTATTGTTTGCGTCGTCGATGCATTTTGACATTTAGTACATTTATAACACATATAAAATACCCCTAAAAGAGAAGAAAACAAACATAACATAACACACGCCAAAAAAAGACCTCAAGCAAGACATTTGTATCACATATAAGTTCGGTGCGACAGTGGAACCTATTTTAGCAAGTGCGTTGAAATTATATGTGATCATCTATGTCGATTTCGTTGACTTGACACGATTTTTCGTAAGATATCAGAACTCGTGTCAACCAAACTAAGAATGTTATCAGTTATAAAACTGCATGTTACATTTCTTCATTCAAATAATATACGCTTGTATAATGAGAAATTAAAATTGTGGGTTTTACAAGAATAAAAAGATAATTTTGAAATTTTCTTTCAAGTTATCATTTTGCATAGATGCCAACTTCAACAAAACAAATAATGAAATTGTTGTATAATTTTTTGTATGCAATTTATTGATGACCTGGGAAAAACAGACTTTCCTTATAAGTTCTAATAATCGGTCGTAAAGTTTACTTGGTTGAATATAGTCAGAAGTCCATTACTAGGGGAAGTGTGTAACACACTATGCAGCTATATGGCTGCATCGTCCAACAGCTTCGTGCTGAGAACAGAACGAGATTTCAGTGGGATTTGCTAATAATGGCATCATAAAAACAATTTTGTTAAACATTGTGGTTAGATAAGTTTTACAAAATAACCAGATTTATTAGCACACCACATGCATCAGTCATTAAATAAATATAATTGTGTCAATTATAAACAGACAACGACAAGTACTGAAACAAGCTGAACAATTTTTAGATAAAAGTTTTACCCGTCATTCGCTAGAGACAAACGAGACTTTAAAATATCACAAAGAGGGCAATTCACTGATAACAGCCTAATTTGTTGTACAATGCTTCCAATATAAATATAACACAGCTTGCATACTTCCTTAGTAATGGACTTCTGATATTGTATATGCTAGTCTTTTGATTCCTACAATATATAGATAATAGTTATATATGATAGTAGTGGAGAAGGCTAATTAATGGCAACCTTGTGTTATACATTTCTGCATACATACATGTAAAGACATTTTGTAAATTTACCACGATGACTAACAATAAAATATCAATAAATAGTATATGCATGACGAACATTAAATTTGAATTTTAATAAAATGAGTTTTGTTTAAGAAATACTCATTTTTAGGATCAATATGAATCGAACGTACAGGAGATCAGTCAAAATGTCAGAAAGTGCCTTCAAAGTCTGCATTTTTGTATCGGATGCGACGAATGTCGCTGAAGGCGAGACATAGGGATCACAATTTCCGTCGTCGTTCTCCTCGTCGTCGGCCTCAACCTTGGTTAAAGTTTTATTAAGGTTTTGGTTAAAGTTTTTTAAATCTTCATATCTTTGCCGAATCTGGATCAGTCTTAATGAAACCATCACATTAGCTTTATTTTGCTTTACAGATACTTATGATATATTGATATTGCTGAAAATCCCCAGGGGATTCCTTCCCTTTGGGTGGGAATTTTGGACTTAGAATTTTTATGAAGCTTTTCGTGAAAGGTTTATTTAGTTTGAGTAACTTTATCAAATCTCTACACTTTTGTTCATGAAACTTGCGTAGAAACTTCTTTATGATCAAAAGATAACATGCAGATTAAAATTGACCTCATATTGCTGTGCTAATATTGTTATTGACCTGCTATTGCTGTGCTTACTTTGCTATTGACCTGCCATTGCTGTTCTTTCATTGTTATTGGCCTTCTTTTGCTTTGCTTACATTGCTGTTGGCCTGCTTTTGCAATACTAATATTGCTATCGACATGCTATTGCTGTGCTAGCATTGCTATTGATCTGCTATTGCTGTGCTAACGTTGCTATTGAATTGCAATTTATATGCTGACATTGAGATTGACCTGTCATTGATGTGCTAACATTGCCATTGATCTGATATTGTTGTGCTAACATTGCTACTGACCTGCTATTGTTGTACTAACATTGCTATTGATTTGCTATTGCTGTGCTAACATTGCTGTTGACCTACTATGGCTATAGTAACATTGCTATTGATATGCTGTTGATGTGTTAACATTGCTATTGACCTGGTAATACCAAAGTTACATTGCCATTCACCATTGCTGTTGACATGCTCTTGCTGTGCTAACATTGCTATTGACCTGCTATTGTTATGCTAACATTGCTATTGACATAATATTGCTGTGTAACATTGCTATTGGTATGTTGTTGCTGTGCTAGCAATGCTATTGACATGTTATTGTTGTACTAGCATTACTTTTGACTTGCAGTTGATGTGCTAACATTGATGTTGACAAGCTTTCGTTGTGCTAGCATTACTATTGACCTGTTGTTGCTGTGTTAACATTGCTATTGACCTGTTATTTCTATGCTTATATTGGTATTGACTTATTGTTATGCTTGCATTACAATGGGCTTGTTATTGCTGTGATGACATTGTTATTGACCTGCTATTGTTGTGCTATCTGCTAATGCTGTGCTAACACTGCTACTGATATACTATTGTTTTTCTAACATTGCTGTTGTGCTAATAGTTTCCATATATTTCATCTGCACCGCTTTAAAAATAAAAGGCCTAGAAACAAAACTGTTTTTATGTAAGAATTTCATGTTTTATGATTTTATATTATGTGTAATATGCTATTACAAATAAGCCTATCAAAACTTTAATAAATTCATCAATTTCCATTTCTTATAGTCAAGTGATAGCGTCCATACAAATTTTTGCAAAACTTAGTTTCAACTGTAAAATATACATTATCCCTTTATGTTGATTCTGGGAGAACATGCGAGACACAGGGTTCCGCGGAGCCCCTTACAAATTTTATTAATTTTCATGGGTCCTCTTTCAAATTGGAAAAAATGCCAATATAGGACTTTAATGATCATTATTACGTATAATGATTACCATAAATTCTACAGATCACCTCACTCAAAAATAAGTTTTGCGAATGTAAATCGAATAAAACAAATAAATAAGTTTTTAACTACACGCATGCTTCAACAGTTCATGAAAAAGATGCATCAACAATTCGTACCATTCTAGACCCCACTTGACAAACTCTAAATAGAACAGATAAAGGAGAAAAAAACTCATAAAGGTAGATAAATAATGGCTTCCTCGTTAGAGATATAGTGTAATATTTATTTAATCTGGACGTTATTGTTTGCTTCTGAATATAATAAAACTTTGAAAATGTCATTAAGAAGAACAGTAACGTCGATTTGATCTTCCATGGTGTTATTAAATATCGAAAACTAAATTCTGTGTCATTTCTTTTGATATAAATAATTGCAGTCTGAGTCTATTTTCTACAATAAACATGTTTACATGCTTTTCTGAATTTGGTGTCAAAAATTATGTATATTACTGGATTAACAATATTGTTTATTAAGATTCCTTTGTACAAAGTTATATACATGAAATATTCAATATTTGTCAGTTTTTCCTAAAAATCTGGGATAAAGGATTCTACTATCATGAGAATAATTCTAGGAAAATACGAAAATATAAACAACGCAGAGATGAGGAAAAACATAACTGAGATTCCATATTTCCGCATTATTCGACAGAAAGTCGTCGTAGAGTTTAATTTTGATTTACCCCTGCTTTTAACACCTTTTTGTCCTAATTTGAAAGAACCATGACTTTCCATTATTCTTAGTTCTGGATGTATATTTTTGTCGTCTCCCTTTTTCAGTTCTGTATCTGTGCTTTTAGATGCAAAATTTTCTTCTGAAATATCTGTTCTTTTGTCTATAGTAATAAATCTTTCTCCAGCATTCTCGGCTTGGGATCTTTCCTGAAAACTTATGTGGATGACTTCGACGTCTTCATTTTTTCCACTGGATTTTGTTGAGGCTCTACAGAGCGGTTTTCATTGTTTTCGTCCGCAGTTTTATTTCCTTGTATCTGTTTTCGTTTCCAAATGGATTGTTGCTTAAAGATTGTGTGCAATATCATAGAATAACACGCACATGCTATAATTATTCCGATAAAACATAACAGCAACAAGAAGGCTGAATATCCAAGGAGAATTCCTTTATCTGTATGAGATTTAGCATCACATTTGTATCCAGTCATGTTGTATGTGTCGGTCTTTACGAGAACATCCGTTTCTCCGTAAAAAAATAGTGACGGTGTGGCTAAAAGGATTGAGCCAAGTATTATTATAGTTAACGTTAAACGTTTGATAAAAGTGTTAATTGGTGATTTGAACGGTTTGCAGATTCTAAAATAACGTTGCAATGCAATGGCCACAAGCATATATCCAGAGGTAATAGCTAAAAATGTATTAACACCCAAAATGAATTGTACAAGCTGGATCATGACGGAAGTTCAGTGGATTGAAATTTATAGCAATTAGAAATGGAGGTAACAAAATAGAAGCAAATAAATCCGAAAAAGCCAAGAACGGAATAAAACACCGATCTGTGCCCGCCTTCAGTTTAAAAGAATAAACGTAGAGGACTATACCGATCAGTAATAACAGAACTAGGAAGACTGTGTTTGGAATTAAAATTTTGGCTCTTTCACTGATGAAATCTTCAAGGTAACCGTCAATTCCTGAGTCACTCATCATTCTTGTTTCGAGAAACTGTATGTATATCCACTTCCACTGTTAGAAGTATACTGACACACTCTATACACTGGCTATATCCAAGTCCTATATTGAATATGAACGTATCCTGTTTATTGAAAAACAGTATATATATATATATATATATATCTAAATTGAGACGATTATCGACGTTCATGAGTTATACATCCAGAAGACCACAGAAGACTTACCAACAAAGGATCAAATAAACTAATAAAAATATCGAATTGAATAAGTGTTTTTATCGTTGGTATCTGCGACTGAACGCGAAACTTTTAATTGACAGTTATATTTATATCCTTATATATCCAACACCTCATAGAAGTCTCCTATTGCTTTTTTTCCTGCTATTGACATAATATACAAAGGACATTTATGTTTACGTACTTACTTCCTTTTTAAGTTCATAAAGTGATTCGCTAACTATCTAATAAAACGGAACAATGATATATTATACTGATAACATTTCAAAATAATTGAAAAATAAACTGGTGTTATAAATGCATAGCAGGATAGAAGTGTGAGATTTTCCTTTGCATTCTTTTGCAGCCATATGCTGTTATATAGCTTATGCCCTTATTCTTTAGTTTTAATTTGTTTCTTTCACATTTTGCTGTTCCTTGATATCTTACATTGTATAGTATGAAACTGTAGATTTGGATATAGCTTATATGTGTGAGTAATACATATAGTTGCATTTTAAAATTTTATCCCGGACAGAAAAACCTTACAGATGATTTCACTGATATTTAAACTAGTAATTCTATACTATTGTGATTGACAGTTGGAATCTGTTATCACATCGTTGAACAATTGTACATTTCAGTTCCCTAACTTCAAGACATTGAGTAACACTATGTTTCTGATATTGTAATTGTTTTTTCGTTTAATGTAAGAATATTCCTATGTATACAAAGACAGGCATTGAGCGACTGTTGTTTTTACGCAATAACCAATTATACCTGATGCATTAATTTAGAGCAGTCTGACTGGATGTTATGAAAATTACATGCATTTACCCTGATACTACACATAATCATTAACCTTAGATTTAATGTCTAAGTATTGAATTTCGTTCTATCAGTCTTGATTTATTGAAAACGGAATATGGGCATAAATGGAATGAGAAAACAAATTCATATACTTCTTTCTCACTCGGGTTTTTTTTATAGTTTTTCGGTGGGGAAGCTTTATAGACGTTTTCGTCGTTCTCTTAAAATTTAAGTGATTTTTAGTTTTGTTGTTTTTTTATTTATTTATTGTACGATTTTGGCTGTTCTGTTTAGGTCCTTTTTGGTTTTGATCCTACCAAACGTTTTATGTATTTGGCTTTCCATTATTTTTGGTCTGGAGCGTACCTGATGAAGGTTATTCCAGAAACACGTGTCGTGCGCACTGAAATTGGTATTATACGTTTATTTACTACCACTGGGTCGATACCACT
>JAOXYI010101262.1:0-12114 GCA_028566495.1 Lithophaga antillarum | reverse complement strand
ACGGACCATAAACTTCACATATTCATCTACTTACAGTTTACTACGTTAGACACAAAGTTCCACTTTTCTATAGTTGTGATACTAATTAGATCTATGCCGTCACTTTGACAATATGCACGTGATTCAGTCCAAGACAGCAACACATTAAACACCTTGATACAAGTATTGGTCAACAAATCAAAATTATAACCGGGAACGATAAATTCTGAAAACAAAACGTGACATCTGAGCAATTTCTGTACAAATCTCTTAAGTTTTCCATTATTGTCACTTTCAGATGGTGCTTAGAATAAATACTAAGTTAGAAAAACTGAGTTATTTGATCTATATTTTACCTATTGCACGTGTTCCACATGTATTATATGAATTCTACTAATTCATACTTCCTACAGTTGCATTAATTTATTATGGTTTAGTTTTGTCTTTATTCCTAACATTTGTTAATATTTATCGACTATCTGGTCAGGCCCTTAGAACTGAATGTCTTTGGATTTTTATGACGGGTTCGTATGAAATGCTGTACCAATTCTGAGACGTGGACTACTAATCAACATACCTTTTCAGCTAGTAGTCATTTAACTTCGAGTATTCTTTACACCATACTTTTTGTTTTGTGCTTGTGTGTTTAGTGCCTTTATTTTCCTTATTTGTTACAGTACAGGTCTTTTCGAGTTAAGGCAATTATGTGCAAGTTCTTTATCGTACGTTTCTTTTAAATGTTTCACAGCTAAGTTTCAGACCTTTTCAGGGAGGGGGTTGAGATCAAAATTTAGCCCCATCACATTTTATGTGCCTGTCCCATGGTAGGAATCAGATGTTCAGTGATTGTCTTTCGTCATTTCTGTTCTTTTGTCATAAGAAGTCGGATAGACGAGTAAACTACACAGAGGTGTTGTTTCTAGACGGATTGTCGCCCCGTCTTTTTTTCATTTTATAATTATCTTATTTGTCGAAAAAGAAAAAACGTTAAAGATAGATAAAAGGCTTAAGAAGTATCAGATTTATGGAACAACAGGGAAAAGGGTGAAATTCTCACAAGAAATCACGAGATAGCACGAGTTCGGCAGTGTTGACAAACACTATCCTTTTTGTGCACTCTCCAAACAACCAGGTGTTATGTTAATTAAAAAGTGATATTTTTTATTTATGCAATAAGAAGGGCTGTGTCAACAGAATCATACATGAAGCTACTGATGAAATACATTTTGCTGTTGTAGGGAGATACATATCTCTTAAAAATATGATAAAAGAAGTTTGATAACTAGTTATGGTTTGAGTCAGAATGTCAACTCGGAGGTATTCTCAAGCCATCACGATTTTATGAAATAAAGCATGGTTTTCTGCATAAATGACAAATGAGTTCAGGTTCCATATCTATCCATAATATTAATAATTTGAATATTTTTTTCCGAATATTTGCTGTCCATAAGATGACAAAACCAACCAATAATTGGAAAAATATAAATGATTTTCAAAGTTGTATATTTATCCCAACAGTTTAGGAGAAATCCAGCGCAAGTTTTCATTAGTGTTTTTCAAGGCAAATCACCCAAATTAAGAATGAGCATCTGTCAAAGCTTTTTAGGTGTACACAAAAGAAAAATGCTGTATTTTACAGGTACTTATGGTCAATATATTGCAATGTGCGTCTCACCTAACAAATAGCGTTATCGTATTTTTTCATATGGTGCGCATAATAACAAAAAAAAAATAAAATTGTACTATATAGACCAAACAGGGAGGTTTTCTGTTTCTTTCCCATTAAAAACTACATTACAAAAAGCAAACGTTAATTTGACAATTTTCGGTCGATAGATGACATTTTCACTATATAGACTCACAAATATATTTCATTTGCAAATATCATAATATAGACTTTGTTTTAATTTCAATTTGTTTAAATACTGTTTTATACCTTCGTTTGATTTAAGAAATAAACTCCATCCAATAGGTGTATACAATTGTACTGTTCCTACAGTCTGACTGTTTGAATGCAGCATATACATGTACTGTTCTCCAATTCCATCATACATAAATCTTGAACATAAAGAAATGTCCACATCACAGTGGAACGCGCATCCTGCTAAAGATGAAGTAGACAAATTTGCATAAACTCGGCTATCATATGGACAAAATTCCACTGCCTTTTTGAAAAACTCCTTACTTGAAGCAATGGGAAATATTCCTAATACCCCTATCAAAAATATCTGAGTACCAGTCATTTTATAAAGTACTTCATCTACTCTGCCTTACAAATAAGTTACTAAGTAACATTGAAGGATATCTCCACTGTAAAAATAGTTGTATTTATATATATATATATAAATAATGATATACAATTCAATTACCATCATTACTTATTTGGAAAAATATTTGCCTATGAATACATAACCAATAAGAAAGTACATAAAAATAAGTCATTCCGACTTTATGTTTAAAGTTCTTTTGCAAATATGGTAATTTGCTGTTTGTTTGTATAAGTTGGCAAACATTTGTTCATGTATGTATTATATTGACAGCAACTTACGAAAAATTATATACTAAGTAACTCGGCAGTTCCCTGATACTGGCAGCACTTTTATAGTTGTCCAGTGATATGTCTTTAAGGGTTTGCGTTGCAGCTGCAATTCGGTTTGTTTCGGCATGTCTGGTATTCATGTAGTTTTATTTGTCAGTATACAGAAATGGGTGAACAGTCCTCTCACGTTACAATTGTGTGAACACCACTAGTTTTCATTTTTAAAACATAAATTTCACATGAAGATAAGAAGAAATATGTCAGCACGATTTTGATGTAATATTTGTCTCGACATTAACGAAAATTTTTCTCTAAAAATCAGAAAATTGAAGAAAATAAGAATAAATCAATGAGTCAGAGAAATGTTACTTAAAGTTAGATCAGAGAAGACCAGATATATCATATTATACTCCTTGTAGGGTTGTTCTTAATATATAGATTACATTTACAGAAAAACCTATCTTAGTTCAAATAAATAACAAAGTGAAAATCACATTAAATGTAACACCAGTGTCTCTCTTTCTACGACTTTCCTATTCAGTGAGATAAAACCAGATCCGCCAAGATAATGGTAATTGTTTTCATCTTTTTTTATATATTGGAAAAACGTATTTAGGGACTCATGACATCTTCTGATTTACCTAGTTCCAGCAAGAATATGTTTAAAATTTGAGACATTCAGATCCCATAATTGCTCCAGGCAACCATTCTAGATTTCCAACCACCCCAAAAAGTAATAAAACTTGGTTATGATTTTTAAGCAACATTTCTGTTAATTTGGTTTCATTTGGCCTAGTATTTCTAAATCAATTAAATCAATCCTTTGTCAAATTACAGCTAATTTGCATAAAGGACCATAGGGGTAACATTGGATAATTGCAAAAAGTCATCCAACATAATTTTGAAGAGAACGGCCCAAGGATTCTATGTTCCGATTTGATTTCATTTGGATCAGTGGTTTTTAAAAAGGAAGATTTTTACACTGAGAGATGTGTTGTAAAACAACTGCTAAATTTACATAAGGAGTTTTGGCGATCATGTTGGAAAACGGATTAACTGATCCAACATAGTCTTGAAAGAAGACCATACAGGGATTATATGTGCTAAGTTTGGTTTCAATTGACTGCGTCGTTCTGAAGAAGAAGATTTAAAAAAATTAAAACTTTACAAATTTTTTACCAATTCGAGGCCATGGCAGCCATGCCGGAAGAGGAGAAGGGTCATCCTATATACTTTTAAAAACAGAATCACCCAAGAACAGTCATGTAAAGTCTGGTTAATTTAGACAAAGTAGTTCTGAAGAAGACGATTAAAATGTGAAAAGCTAACGACAACGGACGACAAGTAATTGCAATAGCTGACCCTTCAGGTATTCTAAAAATTCCAGGCGAGATCGGATACCATGCCAGAGATATAAACAGTTCAGCGAAAGAAACAGAAGAATTTAATATTTTATATTTATTATGCACTTTGGCGTGTTTATATTATATGATATAATTTAAAGCGCAATACATATGTTACAGAAAGTACGTACATTACACAGCAGAAATACGAAGAATCATTTCAACACTCTTTTATTTTCAAATAAAAATTGTTATAGTGAAACAATGATTGTACCCAGTTTGACTTCTAGTTTAGAAGAATTGTTTAACCCGTTTTACCGAAATTATGACCAACTTGTACAAACCGCTATACTAGTCATTTCTAACTACAGACTGTGTTGTCGGATATAATACAGCAAAAATCCTCTAAACAGATTATCACACAACATTTTATTCCTTTGTGGTAAGTTCAATATATAAATAAATTTTGAAAGTACGACTAATTTGCATCAATGAAAATAGCTGCTATGTCTGATAACGTATCAGGTTGTGCGATATATTTTTGAAAGAAGACTGCTTAAAGAAAATATGTAGCAAGTTAAGTCGGGCTCCATTTTTTTTTTGAATTATTAATAGTTTTAAAACAATATATAAGTTACAATGGCCATCCAAGAATGCAGGTTGAGCCATCAGGTATAATTTGAAAGAAGAGCGCCAAAGGACCATACTTGCCGTAGTTGTTTCCAACAGGCCAGATTCTTTAAAAAGAGAAGATTGAAAAGTGAAAAAAATAACGATGACGCTAAGTGATGGTAAAAGCACACATGGGCCTTGGTCAGGTAAGCTAAAAAGAAAGGATACTGGTCTTTTTTTTTCAGGAAACACGAAAAAGATAACTGTAAATATCAATTTCAAGTATTTGCCTGGTACAAATGACTGCAGGAATACATATTGGTTCAATACTTTGTGAAAAAATATTTTGGAGGCATTTTTTTATTTTATTTATTTATCTGTTGACTTGGGTTTTATTAAACTGGAAATGACAAATAAAATCATTATCATATGTAAATATAAGTGGCTTTAATTTGAGACATAAAGTTCGCACAAAAATTGTTTTTCGTGCACACATTTTGCATTCCTTATGATATTAGGGTGAAGTGGAGAGAACCTCATTCGTACACAACTTTCATCTGGTTTATCCAGGTCTATTCTCCAGTTCGAAGGGTGCAGACCAAAAATATTTTCAAATATTTCACCAGTTACCCATGTTCCATTCCACAATCCAATCCAAAACGCATCGGTCACACCTGTCAAACAAATTATAATAAGTGTACTAAAAAGAACTGATTTACCAACACAGTACACAAGAGTGGAGAGGAATGATCAGGAAAACATGTATGTATTTGAAAAGAGGAGATTTTTTTTAATTCCTGCCTCATTTTTGACCAGTTTTACCCGTCATGCAATAATTTTGGGGCGAAAATGACGACTTCCAAAACTGTTTGGTCTCCATTGATCAGTCCATGAAAGTTACTGAAATGATCGCCATTAAAACGTAATTTACACAAGCTGAAAAAGGTAATATTCATAAGAACAACAAATTTATTGAATCGGAGATATTTTTGTATATAAAGTTGGTGTGGATAAATAGCTCAAACGATACTTAAAAAAAATTGAGTAATGAACTTTCTTTCCCCACCTTAAACAATTCAACAAAATTTCATTTATATCCATTTAATAGTACTTCAGCTCTAGTATCAAAATCAATATAAAACTCACCGACAGTATTACATTAAATCCGATGATTTATGGCGAAATGCAAGATATATATATATATGAAATTGACAGCAATCATTCTAAGTAATTCTTTCATGTTGAAAACGTTATTAACACTAATTATTACAATTAGTGAGGGAAAAACAAATTGTACACGTGCTCTGAAAACCACTGTATCTTATGTCTGTTTTGGGCAATACTGATCGGTCACTTTTGAGAGCAATATTCCATAATTTGACCGTAAAACGGTCGTAACCATTCCGTTCGACAAACAGTGTATAATTTCAAGTTAGACAAAAGCCATAAACAAATGCACGAACAAATAAAAACCAAGAGTGTTATGAGAGATGTCAAAAGTACAAGGAAGAAAACAAAAGGAGGAGGTAGGATAACCTGCTAATTTGCCCCCTAAAAGTAAATTTTTCGAATCGTGGCAAAAATCCAATTAATTACTGCTAGGTAATTTCTTTTAATTGACTGAATGTTATTTATTCAGAAAAGTTGTCTATGATGTCACAATGACGTCATCAACGTGTTATTAATTGGCGTTTTTCGAAGAAATGTCACAATTTAAGCCATTCTCGAGTAGTTTTTCATTAAATGAGATACATATGCCGTCGCATGAACCAAAAAATATTTATACCATTTATGTATCTTATCATAATACAACTTCTGGTGAAATATTTTTTTGGTGCACGCGATGGCACATACTTAATTCTCAATAAAACTGTCGAAAAATAACCCATTTTCAGCAATTTTGCTTGTTTTCCCTAAAAATGGTTGATTTTGGGACTTGAAATTCAAACAGTTACTTTATGTGTGAGATTTTTTGTTATATTTTCTTTAAGACTGGATATCAGTATTTGTTTTAATGACAAAAGAAGATAAATCGGGTAGACTTTATTTTTTCACAATTTAGGGGGCAAATTATGGACCTTATCCTACCTCCTCCAAATTTGATATATCAGGGACAGTAAAATACCACTGATCAATCATCAAAGTAAACTTAGTTCTTCCCTATATCAACCGTCTCTATAAGCCAGTGTAGTCCATTTTTCATGTAATCAAAAACCTTAAAATACCATAAAGCACGAAAAAAAAGACGAAGTTTCCATAATTATTCCTTTCAACTTTCGGGGAACATTACAGTCGTTTCTGATAAAATCTTAAAGTGTACAAACTTTATCAAATGGTCAATCGCAATTACCCTGGAAAAACACAGATCTGATCTGAATGTGGAATCTGGTAGTCTCGAAGCTCTAGTGTAAATTTTTTTTCTTTCTTTCTTTCTTCTTTTAATCTGACGAAGAAATGGATGGCTTCACAGACGATAGAAACTACATTTGTTTTACTAAAATATATTTCCTTCATGTCAGTGTTTAAAAAACAATCACTACACACGTTGAGAACACATTATAGTTTCAATTAACTTGGCAAATTAAAATTAGCTGAAATTTGTTTTGTATTAAATAACTACAAAGAAGACAAATAATACTTAAAAGCGAATGTATACATATTACTTTTGCCTTTTATGAAGATTTAATACGAAAAGTAAACGTTTATTACCTAATACTTATTATTGATATTCGTTAAATATTGTTTATGTACAAATATCACAATCCTACATGACATGAGGAAAACGTAGGCTAAACGCTTATTTAAATACAGTAAATACATGTACTTTACATACTCTCATAATGTACATATACCATGTTCTAGATTATCATAAGAGTTTGAAAGGAGAAATCAAAAAGTAGAGTGTCTACCGTATTAAATATTAACGATTTAAACCATAAATTTACAGTCAATTCACAAACAAAAGGCAGTATGAGTTATTAACTAGTATATTCAAATTTTGAAGAAAAGTTCAAACCTCCTCACTAATACTTTAAACAATATAAGTAATATGGCAATACTTCATGGTTAAACAAAAAAAATATATCAAAGCAAAACATTTTTAATTTCAAAATTGTGAAACTTACAACCTGTGAAAATAATCACCTTTATAGAATACTGTGATCACCATTGGTGAAGGAAGCCAGAAATTATATTTGTAAGTTTGCATAAGATTTTTCTGAGGTAACAATATACTCTATAATATGCTATTTGAAAAATAGTCTTCTTGACATTCATATTTTCTTATCTCTGCATTGGCTACAGAATTGTTACATGTACTTACATATCTAAATCAAGAAGCCCAGCTTGTCTGTAAAAACATTTTCCTACATCACATCCAAACCAAACTGCCTGAAAATATCAAATAAATATCAAACCATTTCATAGTGAATAATAAAGACGCTCAATTGTTGCTAAATGTTTTAAACAGCTGAACATTAGGTAATACAGTTTAATTCCCTTGCACACACACAGAAAATGACATCTTGAAATCCTTTCTTCAAAAGATAGATTGATCACAGTTATTAAGATCTGCAAAACTGAGAAATATTAATTACTTGAATGAGGCTGAACACGACTTTCAGCTATATCATGGCCAAACTGTATTACTGCTGGAGGAAGCTGGATTACCTTTAGAAACCCACTGATCTTCTGCAAGTTACTGGTGAACTTAATTATGTAAGGTATGAGTCAAGTGCACTGTGGTTTTTGCTATTGTCCATAGGTACAAACTCAAACCATGGAGATGATAGGCTAGTGATATGTACAGGCAGATATGATCGACTATCCAGACTACATGGCCACCACAGCCGTTTTTGAGAAAGAAGTTTCAGAATGTATAAGATACAATCTAGAACAGATTTATTTTTTAATGAAATTGCATTCAAAAGGGAAATAACTCTTTAAGGGCTATCACCTCAACATAACACCTCTGAGCATATTTATGTTGAAAGAAGTTTACATTTCTGTTGTAACTGAAAAATTAAAGACAATATGCTGAGAGAGATCATTGTTCTTCAATATATAAATGTTTACATCATGATATAGCAAAAAATATTATTCTGAGTTATGGTCCTCAATGACTGAACATCAGCAAAATAATCAAACAAATTTTTATCAATGATATGGCAAACACAATACAAAATTTTATTTAATACTGCGTACAAGTAATGCACAAAAAATCATTTTTAACATGCTAACTCAAGATTTATGCCCTATATATTGTATAATTATTACAAAATTTTTGTCAATTTCTGAAAGTTTCAGAAAGCATAAAAACCCTATCAACCAGTGAACATGACTAAACACTACAATTTTAATATATCTAGCTGGTCACAAAAAAGACCATAAAATTATACCTCATCATCTTTAAGTGAAGCTAAGGTTGCCTTCTTCAATACTTCCACCGGTTGGTTTATATACAATACAGGTTGTCCTCCCGTCATGTTTCCTAGGTATTCTACTGTATATAATCTGTTATAGGAATGGTTAGGTCGAGGGTCATTCACCAAACAAACCTAAAATAATAAAAAAATGAGGTGCAAATTTGTTAAACAAAATGTATCAAGTTTTAGAATTTACACAAGAGTATGCTGGATATGCTGATAAAGAATTTCCAAATCCAAATACTTTAATGTATATTTATCTGTACGGAGAGCACATTTCTATAAATACTAAAACAATAATGCAGTTTAGTTGAAATGGACTATTTATTATGAAATTTGTGAAGACCAAATATGTGCACAGAGTGACCACACATTATCAGAAACCTGCAAGTGTTTTGATAACTGAAGAATTTACTGAAACTGTCCTTCCAATTTTTTTATATTGAAAAAAAAAACCATATATACAGCATAACTAACAAATAAATGGTAATCATTTTTCATACTATATACCTTATCTTGCAGATTAAAGATTGGTTTAATATACTGTTTGTAGAAATCAACAGGTCTGATTGGTCCAATTTTGACGTAATTCTTATCCACATCATAGTATTCCCAGGTGATAGTTTCTGGTGGACTACCTAAGCAGGTAGAGGCTATCCTATATATCTGAAAATATATGGCATATTACATTATTATTGGCCTAAGTGGCTGAGTGGCCTAGGTAGTTGGTTACATTTACCTGTACAAATTACAAGGTCTATTATTTTTGAGGCTGAGTCTAACTTTGAGTAAATGCAAAAATAAAGGTGCATTGGAAACAAACTTGCATGATAATGCTAATCAATTATATGTCAAAGGACAGTAGTTCCTCTGCAGACTCTAGTTTCTTCCAAAAACAAAACTGGCTGCTGTAACATAGATGAACAATTATTGAATTTCATGTAAAAATATAATCAGTGAGCACAGCTGTCATATCACATGCTTCCTGCTGGATAGTATAAAAATCCAATTTATACACCTTAAGTACAGAAAATGGCCGTTTTCTGAAACTGGTCTGAGTATTGCTACTTGAAATCTTTCAAAAAACTTTCAACAAAATCAGAGAAGAAAAGAATGAGCTCCTTAGATGATAAGGTGATACAGTATTATGATGATGGACAGGTGGATGAATGGGCCAAAAACATGATACCCCTCACTACTTTGTAGTACCAGTATGGTTTATACTTATTTACTGTAAATCTGTTATGTACAGGCATAGCTTCTTCATTTGTCTGTAATTTGATATATATATACTATAACTGATTTATTTTGCTAGAATGGAATTCCCAACGCTATATACGCATCAAAAGCGAAGCTTGAGAAGCAATATGCATTGAGAATTCTAATTTGAGCAAAACCAATCAGTAATAGTATGTTTATCGAGGATATGTCTAGGCAATGTCAGTGACGTCAAAGATGACACCACTTGGATACACTTAGAAATCTATGATAATATTTTATCTCAAGCCTGCAGCATGAGAAGAAAAAATATCTGAGGAAAAGATCAAAGCATTTTTTACATATCGATAATTACTGAATTCACAGAATAATTTACAGGGTTGTAAATTTGTAATGTATGTACATTAAACCATAATTCGTGTGTTGAACTTATAGTTTTGACACAGATTAACAAAAACGAGACTTGAGAAGAGAGCATATCTATTCTTCAAATGCTTCATTAAAGAAATGTAGATGGGAAGACAAAAGCAACTATCAACATGATTTATATGTTTAATGAAAAAATATCTCAATATAAAAAACATGCTTCTGAGTTTAAATTATCTTTCTTCATTTCCAGTCTCTAGTGTTGTCTGTAATCATACCGTATAAACAAGGTAAAAGGTCATACTTGATCAATTTAACAATAAAGACTGACCTGTGCCATCATAGCTGTCTTTTCAGTCTGTAATTTATCATCTGATGCTCCGTCTTTCACTAGAGACTGTAAACGGTTACAAAATTCACGCATCTGAAACATTGTTGAAAGAATACACATAAGCAGAAATTTAACATGCACAAATTATACCATACAATAGTTCTGATCCAAATAATTATGTTAAGCTAAGGATTTCTTGATTGTAGAAAATTTATCTCAACATGTCTCACATTGACTACTAAAATGCAACTATAAATCAACTATCAGAACAAATGGCATGTCTTGAGGCCTGTACTTTACAACTGAAGAAAATACTGAAATTTACTTTTTTGTCATTTGTGTTGAAGTATATTTACTTTTATTATAAACTTGAGCGTAACCCATAGTTAGAATTCAAATTAAGTGTGAATTCTGCAAGGAAGATGTTACCATGAAATGTAGTTAACTTAAAAACTGATACAAAAACGGAAAATTTCCATTTCTTTAATCACTTAATAATTACATTTTTCTGCACAAGTTAAGGAGTGATAGTAAACTGGATAAAAATGATAAAGTGAAAAATTGACACATGCCACACTGTAACATACAAATACAATATTGTAAAATTTTATAAACATGGCCAAAAACGAACATGTGACATGTAACACTGTTTAAATATGATATCCATGTATCCCTCTCCCCCCACCCCCCAATGAAAAAATTGAAGAATTTATTGTAGAGTTTTTGTTACCAAAAAATTTGTAAGGGATTCTGCAGAACCCTGTATCTCACCTGCTTTCCACTGAATCGATTGAAGATTAACCAGTATAAAATACAAAAAAGTTGACTCCAGATATCTGTCAATATGTCAAAATGTGAACAAAAATTTCTAAGTTTTTTCCAAAAATTAGTTTGTATTTTATTTTTTTTGCAAATCTACATATGAAAGCAATTGTTTAAATATCACGGAAATCTCCACTGATGCTATTCAAGTTTCAAAAACTTACACCAAAGGGTTGACCAGAAAGAAATGTCCATAAAACTAAATCCAGTTATCTTTCAAAATGTGAAAAATAAATTAAACTAGAGGCTCACCTGAGCCTGTATCGCTCACCTGGTTATAAGCTGATCCACTGGCCAAAAAAATTTCCGAAAGAGGACTATCCAATTATCATTCATGAACAGTTCTGGTTTAATTGTCTTCACAGTTTCATAGAAAATCTTTGAATTTTCCATAAGGTTCTACGTTAAATTATGTCCAGTGGTGGCCTGCAGTGGCGGCCTCTTGGACTTCCGATAGGCATGAAAATTACAAACTTGGTA
>JAOXYI010101153.1:0-12117 GCA_028566495.1 Lithophaga antillarum | reverse complement strand
CAACGTCGACGATATCGACGTCATAAAAATGACAGTGGATCGACGTTGAAACAATGTTATCGACGTTGATCCAATGTAGTTTTACCAACATCGATTCAACTTCCCATACCAACGTTGTCCGGACGTCTGCGGGGTAGAAACCTTAACACAGGAAGAGGGGCGAGCAGGACTTGAACACACCACAGTGGTGTTAATCTATTGGTCATGAGTTATCGACTTTAACAACTCGGCTACTAAGACCTCTTCTAAGACTGAAACTGAATGATGTATGAAACTCTACTGGAAAGAAGCAATCGTTAGAAATGTATTTTCCAATTCTGGATAAATAAACCGCAAAATATACATGACACTGAAATACATAAAAATAAGACACAAACGTAAGCATGTCACAACTTGAACATAACAATGGTCCGGGTCACATGTCAATCACTGTAAAAGTTGGCGCGTAGAGAATAAAACAGGGTGTAACCGAAAAAAGTTCAGAAGTTTAACTAAACAGATATTTTTCTGGCAGTTAAGTCTGTGTTAATCATTTGACGGTTTCAGATCTCTTAATTTGAGATTACTTTATTATTTGAACATGATTTTAAGTTTAAACCGAACCATTATGTTCACGTAATTGTAAAGATAAGAACATGATTGGATTCTATGAAACATTTTTTATAAAATTTATTTGAGTAGAATTATGTTATCCATAAATGCACATCCATGTAAATATTTCTTCGATATCTACATTTGATCCATGACTTGGTCAGCTTGTTACCATTTCGTGAAATTGAGCATATAAATCCCATTATATGTTAAGTCAACACTAGTGTCATATAATCAAAACTTTCATGCTATTTGAATCATATAGATATCTTTTTGATATATCATTTGCAAAATGCATAATGGAGGAACAAACAATCAGATACGGAAATGAATTTTGTGCGCAATACAGTATGCGCATTTCAACAAATAATGTCCTGTCAGTTCTGTTCGAAGCCAAATATTTCGAAAGCCAAAAGAACATCAAGAGTTGAAGAGCAGATAAGACCAAAATGTTCAAAAAAACGAAGCCAGAGTATTTGATGAGAGCCCGACCTTCGGTATGAAACCTGGCAATCCTTGTCAATTAAGGTTGGAGTTGATACACCTCGTTCCGAGGAAAGCTCGACCTCAAACCTCGCTGACAAGCTTGTTATAGAAAAGCAACTTGCGGTGTCCATGAATCAAGAAAATGACGCAAGTACACAGATATTTGACTAGTGCTCACCCCTTTTGTGGCCTTGTTGATTGTTTCACATTGAATAAGAAGAGATGTTCCTTCTTAAAACGATACCTACTACATATATGAATGAATACAGGTAATACTATAGTGTTTAAATGTTAATCTGGCTCAAGAACAATTAAAAACTGAATCTATTTAGTTTTTACAGTTGAATAATGCAATATTTTTTCAGTGGTGTGTTTGCCCAGATATCACTTCTACCCCTTTAACGGAATGGAGTACAATTGTAAAATGAAAACCTTTTTTGACATTTTGGTCGTTCACACTTCCAGTTGAATAGTTTGCATTTGAAATAATTGACGACAGATAGAGCATGATTTAGATTTATTTGGGGTATTCGCTCATTTTCGCAAAAAATGTAACATGAAGATTGTTTTCTTAGTCCAATCCCCATCTAATTTCACAAATAATCTTGTCAGCTATTTAAAATGAATGTTTGATATTTATACTTGCTTCTTTACGAAATTTTAATTTTAATCATTTATAACTTAGAAATACTTTAAAATTAGTTGAGTAAGGCAATCAATAAAAATAATTAGCTTTAACTGTGTACGTTGTGAGTATTATTTTGATCTCACTTCATCATTTTACCCTTAGTACAGGTATTTCAATCTCAATCTTACTTTCTTACTGATTATGGGAAATGGAACTTTCTTTCTATTACATCCCACGTATAATACACGGGAGTACAATTGTTCAATTGTCAAGTTCTCATTTTATATGGTTACTCTGCATTATTTGTTTCTTTGGTTATTTATCTTCTTCTTCTTGTTTTTTAACGTTAATTGATGCCATCTAAAACAATTTTCCAATTCCATTGCAGTAATGATGATGACTTTTGTCTCTAGTACTAGATTTCATTTGGTTTTCTCATTGTTGCCTTTATGTATGAAACGCCTCGGTGGTACAATGGTTAGCGTGCTTCCCTCGAGTGCGGAAGGTCGTGGGTTCAATCCCCGGCCGGATGAAACCAAACACATTAAATTGGTACTTGCTGCTTCTCCGCTAAGCATGTAGCATTAAGGAGTAAGAGCAAAGACTGGTCGACTCGGCGTCAGAATAATGTGTCTGAGTGGGGTGACATGTCTTCCTGCGGAATGTTACTTCAGTGCGCTAGAGCTATAAAAATCCAAATCAGCCTGTTGGGCCCGTACAAAGGAGGATTCATATATTCGTATCGTACTAACATGTTCTCGTCCTCAATATGGTAATAGATTACCCGCTGTCGTTAAACATCCATCCATGCATCCATCCAACCATCTTTACGTATGGATACCACCTATATGTTGTCTCTGTTAATATGTTGCAGGAGAGCATATTTCCCAACACCACAGTGTTTTATAAGTTGATAAATGTCTACATGTACATGTACCTGTGATTATTGATAAGAGACAAACTTTCTTGATGTTGGTTCATAAACGATTAAATGGTGTTAATTCACTAAAAAATCCTTGTGCATTTTAACAACTGAATGATTTGCATACGAAAAATTGGGGAAATACCTATTATGTCATAATATATGTATTTATATAGTAACACATTTTTTGTCATGTTTGGTCATATCAACGAAATGACATATAGAATAATAAGAACGTTATTTACCCTGCAAAATAGCATGAATAATCATACATGGTAAGTATATAATTTGCATTTAGAGTTTTTCGTATTAAGTAGCAAACGGTACAATATGTATATGTGCGGAAAACGTGCATTAATGTTAATAACTCGCTAATTAATGCAACACGATAAAATGCATTTTCAGTAATTTATTCTGTCGATTTATCACTTAATACAATGGTTGGTACTGATCAAGGCCACCGAGCGAGCGATAGTTTATCGCAAAGTCAGCAATTTGCCAGTTATATCATGACAAGAAAAGATTATATTGTATGATCATCTGTCTGCTTGTACTAGACCAGCAAACGTTTAGTGTAAAATATATTTTATTGAATAAACGTCATGTAACAACAAAAGAAAAACTACAATACAAATTGGGATTGGAAAACAAGTGAGAACACTTTTATAAATTCCTCTCCCGAATGCAGCAAACGTTTGGACTTTTATAGTGCCAACTACTGAAACAACAGTCTATACATGTTGTTAGACACGTCATTCCATTTGGACGCACTATTCTGACTCCAAACCGATCAATCCTTGCATATATTTCTGAATACTGCACACTTGGCAAGCACCAATTTTACAAGTCTTGTCAAACCCGACCAGCATGTGAACTCCGATCTCCCGTACTGCAGACGAACACTTCAACCACTAGACCATGAAGGTGGATCGGCACCACAGTTGATTTTTGACTTGTTATACATTTTGTAAATATTTTGCATAAATATGTTTCATGTGAAATTAACTGCTAGTAAACACCTGTACAAAACTTTAATTTTCATCAATTTGTTACAAAAATAAGGCAAACGCACGGTTACCCGGTGTTCCTATTTCTGAACGGAAATAATATCTTTTAAACAAATTGTTCTAAAATTTTTACCAGTTTGCTGTGATTTATTATATTTACTTTTTTCGACAAAGTAAGTGACTTTCATACTATTTCTCTATATTATCCATTATAATCATTGAGCCTAAGTTAAGATGCAAAGCAAGCATACATTAAGTAAATAGAAATTTGAAATATTCTGTGTAATGATATTTTCGTTTATAAGAAGTGTTAAGTTCTACGAAATGACATCGCTTTTTTTAAAAGCGTCCCGATGTAGAACAAGTATTTGAAATAGCTCTTGTTTTATTAACGGGACAAACGTACAGTTGTACTGATCAACTCCTAACCTACGGTCGATAAAAATCTGTAAATTTGCACAACTATAGATAAATAAAACAAACTGAATTTTCAATCCTTTCACATTTGTAGTGTGAAAAATTACAACAAACTTTTTTTTATAAAGATAAACCGAAGATATTAGATTGTCCAATTCATACAGATTAATATGGAATCAGTGATTAAATTTTATGGTTTATAATAAGTTAAAATATTATTTCTTTAATATTTTGTTTCGATAGAGTAATATCTTTGATTTTTTCAGTAGATACATAGGTGTGGTTGTAATCTGAGTCGCTACAATAATTGTACTGTCATTGTAATGAGTAAATAGTCCACAATGCCTTTGTTGAAATGAAAATCAAAGATAGCCCCTATCTATCTAATCAAGATTTAGCGATTTTTATTTGACAATATCTAAACCGTATTTCAAAATAGCAGTAGATTACCAATCAATGTTCTGAAATCAATGATCCAATGAAAAGACAAATCCGAAACAGAGCATACGAACTCCATAAAAAAGAGTAAGGATAGGTGCTTCGGCTGGGTAAGCATCTCTTTCTACGCTAGCATCACCCTTCGTGCAATGCCATTAGTTACGTCCAGTAGTAAGTCGGATCTGTGGATCAGGGATTCATTGGTTAGATCTGTTCACCCAGCTCACAACACGAAATAATAAAAGGATAAACCAATTCGTGAATTGAGACCATTAAAATTTACGAAGATTCCAGTCTAGTTTTCTCTGTTCGAGTAACTTTTCGATTAACAGCTTAACCCTGTCCAATCGCACTGTAACTGGAAAAGACTCTGGAGTAACGTATCAAAGGCGCCATACGCAGAGGCAGCAAAAAATTAAGGATAGGAAAACTAAAATCATCCTTTTTTCAAAGTTCTTTGACAGTAAGAGCCGCCACCCCAGGTAAATGTTCCAGTATGAAACAAATCGTGCTGTGTCAGTGATATTTTTAATCTCAAGCTCACTAGAGTAGATCAGATGAACTCACTGAAATGAGGCTTAATGAGCTACATATTCGAAAGTGAAGTTAAAGGACATGGATACACGTTGTTTTTTCTTCTTATATTACAAATATACATTCAAGTGTTGCACTATATTTTTATGTAGTTGTCATTCAGTTGAACAAATTGCTCAGTGTCGCCAGATGCGATGCTTTTGTATACTTCCAGTTCCGGTTGAGGAACATGTATAATGCTAAAAATAGAAAATCAGTAAGTAACAATAATACTAATATTAAAGGTTTCAGTATCACAACATGGCGTTACTGCTCTACCTGTCTTCAACTGATATCATAGTTTTCTATAAACTGTCCCTTTTAATTTTCAATCGGATGTACTTTTATGTCTACCTTTTCAACTGTTATTTTTTTCTCAACCATTTATACACATCGGGTCTTCTTCCTGGAAAAGAAGTTCAGTTGCCTAATTGTTGAAAACGACTGCCAAAAAATCTAAAATTGGTTTATAAGTTCTCTGTGCAAGTGTCTCACTTTAAGAGAGAGCTTGCCGACAACATATATCAGAATTGACCGTAAAAAGAGTCTCCTTTCCTCCACATATTATCAATAGGAATGAAGTAAATATGCTAGTGTTGTAATTAGTTCTACCAATAAAATTATTATAAATAAATATTACATATTTTTACATCATTATTAAATATAGAAATTATAAAGAATACATGAGAATTGCGCACATTTTGTGGCATAGCATTACAAAATCAGCTATTGGCTTAATATATCGCCTTGTATATTGCATTTATCCGAAAATGTGATATGTATATACATTGAGCCATTGCTTTTATAAACAACTAGAAGTGTATCTGTATTATTTATTATAGTGAATGCAGATACTTTTTTATTGGGACAATACTGATATTTTATAAACTACAATGAAATTGCCGTTATGAATTTGGCAAGATCTGTTTTAAGGCTTTGTTAATAACCCACAGTTTTGGCGATAGTATCTTTCATTAAGGTGTGTATAATAAATACTAATGCAAAATATTTATATTAATTATCTATTACAGATACTTTAAATACCTAAATACAATTAAAGTTAGTGTTATCAGTTAATATATGATATAGTCTATTTTCGATTTTGCTTCAGAGTGAAGGAAAAAGGATACAGTAAGTTTTTTGTTGTTTCGTCATAATTATGGAAAAACTGATGTTGTAAATATTACTTTCGAGTATGAATGAAATAAAAAGAAATCTCATACTCATCGGCACAAATATGAAAAAAACAGATTAATGCATTGAATGCTATTCTTGAATTCGTAAGAGTTTTTATCTTATGTAATAATAAATTATATGTGTGGAAAAACAAAATAAATAAATAAACTTATATATATATATAAGTATGCGAATAATTTTTGACATTTTCAACTTTACGCAAAAGTAGAATATAGTTCTCAACATAAATTTATGAATATACAGGTACATGTATCATTTTCTACATGAATGCTTCATTCTTAATGCCTCCAAAATATAATGTATGAAAATTGGCTTTTATTCAATTCTAGAAAACATGTTCTCATTCAACTTATTTTCTTTACAGAATGAATCAAAATGACAACTATCTTAAAAATATTCCTTAGTTTGATATATACAGAATTGGGTTCTGCTTCTGGTAAGTAAATACAACAACAACAACAAAAAACAACACTGATGTCCTACTGTCAGTTTTTTTTTAGCATAAAGGAATACAAAAAATCAAATTTTTCGTACATAGAAGTCCCACGTTTAATTATTTGTGCAAAATATACATTACAAACATACAAGAAAGGCGAGAGAAAACCGAAAGTGCAATCAAGATGGAACAATCCGGGGACATAGGCAGCATTGGGAACGAGGAAGACGAGAACAAACAAATAATACATGAATATGCAACAGAAAACACAACACAGAAAAACTAAAAAAGTAGATGAGCAACACGAACCCCACTAAAAAAAAGCGGGAGTGAACCTAGGTACTCCACATAGACCCAAGGCATACGTCAAAGTCCAATCTGCATTTTACACAATACCACCTTATTTAATGCGAGACGTATTTTTTTAATTATCTGCAGTCCGTTACTATTCATTCTAACAAAATCTTAAATTTGTGAAGGAAATTCTGAATGACGTTGCTTGTCAGTTATCGTGATATTCATTTTCAAAGCCGTTGAATTGTATATAAAACTATACACTGGTTTTCATTTATTAATTGTTTTATTTGTTTTATTGATTTGTTTTTTTTAAAGAAAGGCGAGAGAAAACCGAAGGAACAATCCGAGGATATAAGCAACATCGGAAACGAGGAAGACGAGAACAAACAAACAATACATGAACATGCAACAGAAAACACAACACAGAAAAATTTTAAAAAGTAGATGAGCAACACGGACCCCGTTAAAAACCGGGAGTAAACCTAGGTGCTTTGGAAGGGTAAATAGTTCATGCTTCTATTAGACACCTCCCGTATTGCTCATTTCAAGTTCGGTAAAAAGTCATATTCGGTAAGAGGCTTACAAATGATTGAATAGGAACTATCCGTTATTATGTAACAATAAAAAATAATTCATAGCTTCTACCACGTTTCACACATTGAAATGTTAATACATGTATCTGTTACAAATATAAACCAATAATATTTCCAAGATTACTAAAATCTAAGGGAAAAAAATACAAGCAAAATCTCAAAACCTGCAATCCGGTGAAATAGGCAAAGCATTCAGCTCTTCAAAGGATAGACGTAATGGTATCCATTAAAAATACGATGTATGTTTCAAAATGTGACATTTCTTAAAGACAGGAACATTTGAATATATTTATATTAAAGGAGAATAAGAAGATTATCAAAGTGAATTTCGTAAAAATCATATCCCACAGGACCAGTCAGGACCATTACAAACAAAGGATCAAACACAAACGTGCAGCCACAACACTAAAAACTAAAGCTAGGACAATTCGATATAACCGTATGATACCAATTTCACTGCGCACGACACGTGTTTCTGGAATAACCTTCATCAGGTACCCTCGAGACCAAAAACATTTGGAAGACAAATATATAAAATGTTTGGGAGCATCAAAACCAAAAAGGACCTAAACAGAACAGCCAAAACCGTCTAAGGTCATCTTTGCCTGAGGGAGTTTAGTTATATTTTTACGAGGAACAGGAAGTGACATCAGGCACCGAAGTGAATGTCCTAAAAATTATACATCCTGAAAGACTTGGAATTAATTTTTGTCTGACATTTATCAAATTTTTATATTCCATACTTTCATTTATGACTCCACAAAATAATTGTTTTTTGGTAACCTTTCAAGAAGACGTACAAATACACAATATTAAAAGTTCAAATACTAATACAAATTTTGTGAGATGGTGTCAATGTTGGTAAAGGTTTGATTTTCATATTATCGTGTACTTTACTTAGTTATTTTCTATTGTTAACTTTGTAGAATTTTAACATTTAAAAAAATCTTTTTGATACATCTTAGAATAATTGTGGAGTTTAATATAAATAGTCTTGAATTTAAGTTGCCTACAAAATGTTCCAAACTAGTCCATATAACTTTGATAATTTTTGAAATGATTCTAAATTAAACTATATCATAAGTAATATATATATATAAGTGCTGTTTGTACCCGTAACTCCAATGTATTAAAACCATCTTACTGTAAACAATTTTAGATAGAACATGTTATATTTCAAAAAATTCAAATGCATTGAAGAATAATCGTTATAAGTACTCATATAGTTTTAATGTGCTAAAACCATCACACAAACACATACAAAATTTAAATGCATTAAATATTAAGAATATCTGGAGGTTTTTTTAATCTATATTGTATAAATTATATTGATTCCATACAATGTGTAACTTCAATATTCTTAGAACCATTAAGGTTTAGACTATATACGTATATACACACATAATAATTTAAACGCATTAAATATTCAGGATATTTGGAATTTCTTATCTAAAATTTATAAATCATATTGATTTCATACAATGTATCGCGCCATCTGTGGATATATTACATTTAGCAAGTCCTTTGGATTTTGAAGATATATCTGAAAAAAGAAGAGAAAAATTATTGCTGTCAACAATCCGAACGAAAGCAACTTCAAACAAAAGCCACATCCTCGCTTCAAAACATACGGATAAAAACAGCAAACATAAAAAAGGAGAAAAAATTGCACATCTTGTTAAACAATTTCAAGGTCAGTGAATGTTTTGCAATTTGCAACAACACATTACCCTCCAAAAACAAAGGTGTGGATTGGGTTGTTGGATTTATCGTCATTTTCAACAATTTTTCAGGTATGTAGTGACTATCAAACTTACTGCGGGACGAACATCTGGACAGCTATCCAGTCGATCAGTGAAAACCCCAAGACCTTTGGTAGATTTCCGGAAACAAAGCTCGAACAACCGTGTTAGACAAGTTGTCGTGAGTCAGCGACCTTCACCACATGACTATCCACGCTCCTCTAAGAAAAAGAAATGTATATGCAAGATAAATACTGGTCTTGATACAGCTTGCAGATGTCTTTACTAATATTCCCATCAATTGTGCACGTGCCTAATTTCTTAAAAAGTTGAAAGTGTATCCGTTAAAAGGTCAAAACTTTGTCGTTAAAACGCTTATTTGCATGAAATAACAGGTACGCAGATTCAACAAATTTAAGCAAAATTATTTGAAATATGCCTCTTCAAAGTTAAGGGTTTGCTGCACAAGTCCTTTTAGAAATTCCAGTTGGAAATTTTAATAATTCTAAATATTATGTGTCAAATGAAGTGCATGATTTTTGTACTGAAATCTTATCATTATCTTCTCACAATTTTAAGGACAAGGTATGATAAGGACCCTTTTTATACCTTAAAATCAAGTTTATATGATCATTACAAACTTAGAAGAAAATAAGTGTGAAAGGCTTGTTCTTTAACTAATTGAATCATTTTTATGCAAATTACTTGTTCATGATGTCCAAGTGACGTCGTGAACAGGTCATAAAACAGCGTCTTTGTTTAAAATTGTCCAATTTGGGCTATTTTTCATTGTTTTTTGAAAGAATTAAGTATGAGCAAAAGTGAGTGCCAACAAGATATAAAAACCATTAATGTACCTTAAATGTATCAGTATACATCTTGTTGAAATATTTTTCTGGTACTCACTTTCGCTCATATTTAATTAAACTCATCTTAAAAATGTGACTTCCTGGTATTTTTGCACATTTAGCTAACTTTGAAGCCCAAAATACAGGCGACTGCTTCCCCGATGAAAATAACATTTAATTTTTTAAAAAGAATGGAGTGTTGCGTATATTTGAGTAGTGCTAACAGGTTAATTTGGTACAGTTTATAATTTTACAATGTAAGGAGGGGGGCAAAAAAGAGTCCTTATCATACCTTGTCCTTTCTTGATTAAGGTTCTAGAAATGTTTACTTGGGACATAATTCGAAATTCAAAACCTGTCATGTTTCAAAGAATATCAAAAGTTTAAGAATATGGTGAAACACACAACATAAAAGAAATAAATACATAAAATAAATATATGAAATAAAAAAAAATATACCGCTTAAAATCTTAACCTTGTAAAATATATATTTGAACCAAATGTTGGCCAGTATTAGTATATCTGATTGAACATATCTAATAATTAGCCTCTAATTTAATATAACAATATTACAACATGCATACCCAAATGTTTATATACATCCAAATATTTAGATTTTTTCAGCAAAATACTTACACCTGTTAAAAATTTAACGACCCAATATCATGCGTTAATTTATTCTATACACAAAAAACCCAAAAGAAATAAAAGTTATGATTTTAAATGTATGCTGTAGAATATTTTACCATGTCAGTTCATAACCCATAACTTTCCCATACAATGTATTGACGCGTCAGGTCGTGCTCATGGTTTAAAGATATTTTAGGAATGACCTACTTTCTCAGTGTGACTGCAATATTAATAATATGGTAAGAATGAGCCGCCATGCAGAAGATTTAGAGGGAATCTTTCACTGATTAAATTTCATAAACTGTTTGCTAAATTTATCACAGAGTTTTATGACATTAATCCTCATAAAATCATTGTCTCATAAAATTTGAAATCTCCAAACGAAATTCGCCGTTTCAGAAACTAATGCATCCTGGTTAATTCTATCGTGCGCACACCAAAAGTGTAAACGATGTACTGTCATTGGATCGATTTCCATTGTTTACGACGTTTTCCACCGATCACTACATTTTGGTGTACGGAAGTGAAATTTTTACCCACAATGCAGTATTCTGAAACGGCGACTTTTCATAGTTTAGGTGACAGTAAAATACCAGTTACTGATTTAAAAAAATGTATATAATTCTGGCATAATAAGACAACACCAGTATTAATAAAAGAGGAAAATGAAAGAAAAGAACTAAAAATTGGATGACGAGAACTTCCACACGAAACCGGTAGTGAGGACAGATGTAACGATCAGGAGAGATTCTCCTTTTCTGCATGTAGTACCATCGGGAAGTCCGTTAAGCGCACAACAAATTAAAGTCGCATTTCCTGTTTTTGAAATTTTTGATAATTCCACTTTTTTTCCTACCAAAATGCTATTTTAGATTTTCAAACAAACTTTCTGGTCTTTTTTAGAGAGAAGTGTACATTCTTTCTAGATTTAGATTACAGAACCATTTTGAAGATGAAGGAAAATCTTATCCAGTCGTTAGGAAATACACACAAAAGTAAAGAGTAGCACTGATAATTGTTTCACTTATTTTTTTCAAGAAGATTTTTTTTGCTTAGTTATGAATAGTTGTGATCACTAATTGTTTGTTCTGGAGACTTAATTGTTTATTTCAAGGAATTTGACTATTAATTGATAATTACCACGGTGAGTAATCTCCCATTACCAAGTTAGGTAACAAAATTAGCTAAGGGGAGACAACATATCGATGTTAATTGTATAATAATAATAATAAAATAATAAAATCTTTATTTAGAGGTAACTTATTTGGATTACACCAATTGTATTCGTTTGTAAATTGGAATAATCCCACTT
>JAOXYI010101043.1:0-12119 GCA_028566495.1 Lithophaga antillarum | reverse complement strand
CTTTAAAAAAAATCTTTGAAATCTGGAATGGATCTACTTCCAATATTTTCTCGTTTATAAGTATCTTACTTCAGTGGTTCAGTCGATGACATTTTATGGTTCAATGTTTGGAACGCAGATGTAACAGAAAGCACGTTTGACGTATGCTAACATCATGTACGACGCCACGATTCAGTGAATTATGTACAGCGAATGCAGGATGCCATTGAACATCACTGGTACAATTTGTTGTAACAATGTAAGAACTTTTAATCATAAAAGCGAAGAACGTAGGTCCTTAAGTTCACTGTATTGACCTTTTGGGGCTGTTTGCAAAGTTGGCTTTATTTTATATGTAGAATTCTGATGTGCCGAATTCGGTTATCGGTTTCATGTCTTCTGAGCATGGTCTTTTTGCAGGGTGTTCTCACAATAATAAAACTATACTGTATCTCCTTGTAAGGCATTAAAATGTGTCTGTTAAAGTCATCCTTTAGTTCTTGAGGTTTTTACGATATGCTTTTGTGAAAAATAAAAATGATCAAACAAAATACTGAAAATTCGCCGAAATTAGGTATCGTCAAGTTATAAATATCATAATCTACGGGTTGTATTTCTTTTAAGGTCGAATAGCAGTAATAGACAGTATCCTGCATACTCTTGTATTTTTGCATAAAGGTACACTTTTTTTATGCTCTATCAGAATAAGTAAAGAAAAATACCGGTTTCCAGGCCTGTTTTTCTGTTATAAAAGTAAAAAAAAACTGCAAAATTTAATACATTTTACAAAAGATTTAAAGGGAAAATATTTTTCCTCACCAAAACAGTTTGTTTATGTTGAAAAAAGCCACTGAATTTCATCCTAGAAAGCAACGAAAAACTACTATGTTAAAGCAGAGGTTATGACGTTTTAGAAAACATAAAAACATATGATACTGATACCCAGACTAGTTGTTTAGCAGTTGCTCTTTGAATAGAAAAAAATTTTTCATTTGTGTAAAAGTATGCAAAAGTCCGCCAAAGAGAAAGCGACGTCAAGAATACAAAGGGAAGGTACTGTTGTGTATTCTGGTGCTATGGACCAGATGGCGTTCAGTTACCGCTACTTGATCTTCAACATGCAATTTGTCTACACAATTCTTGTATAGATCCCCAACGCCAGTGACGCACCAATGACGTTCCCAGTGACATGACGTCATAATTATTTCTTTTATCTATGACACGCTGAGAATAGAGGAGAAATGAACGGGAATTTGCACGAGAAAATTTTAACCATTACTGGTAAAACAAATTTTGAAAGTTGAAAATGTACCTTATCATAGGAGAAAATAATAATCAGGTCACTAGCCAAAACACGAAAAATATTGTTTACTGGGTATTGTAGACACAATTCAATCAAACATGAAAATTACAGATTTTTATATGGTATAGTATATATCATATGAAATTGACTTCGGTAGTATTTCCATATGACCTTCTTGAAAGAATGTTTTCATTGATGTATACAATAAACTGAAACATTTTGCAAGGAACGTAAAACCGAATAAGGTAACAGGATTTACTTGTAAACATACAGCAGTATTTACCTGATGAACATTCGATACTTCATTTTGTATTTAGGAATATTCCAGTATATCGGCATATCGTTGACTTGAACTTGAAAAAGAAAATCACATTTTGTATGCAAGCATGATGCATTTTCCAAGCCAAAACCTAAAATTTTATGTTCACAAACTCTAAGACAAGGATAGTAATTAGAAAATAAAGAATATTAATCTTTAAAGCACAGTGCATTTATTTTGGGTAATTCTCTTAGAACTGGAAGACAGTCAGGCTACCGGATATAAATAATATATAAAATACTTACCACAGCAAATAATTAGCTGAATCAATAAGGCATCATGAAATGATCCGCAAATAATCCAAAATCCAACATCATTGTATCTTAAAATCCGTTTTGCCATTTTTTCTCCAAAATTTTCAGCTGAATTTTGAGAATTTAATATCTCCTTATAATTCCTTTAACACAGTGAGGTGTAATCTGAAACAATAGTTACAACTTATAAACGCAGTAAAATACAGATAGTGTAAAAATAAAACAAACATAGCCAATCAACACCATTATGCGGGATGAACGCATGCTTATGTCAAAAGCAAGTAATATTTCCACCTCTCTATCTTGCGAGTTGAATCTTTTCTTCGCTGAATAATTAAATTCACTCTTACAATGCATATGCTATTGAAATCGGACAATATGTATTATTGTTCTATTTTCTAATAACTCCAGTTTATCTAAAGAACGCTTTTTTATTCCTGAATGTGAACATTCCAAAATTCCATTAAGACTTTTAGTTTTACAATGTTTTACAATATTTACGAAATAGCCTGTAATCCAGTTTGTTTTTATCTAGATCACATTTTCTTTTAGTATTTTATATTTTCTTCTGACTCAACTTTTCCCAAAATTTTTCTGACGTAAATATTACATCAATGCGTATATCTGTAAAAATCAATTTAAATTTAAACGGTCACTGCAACAAAATTATCCCAAATAAAAAAAAATCTTCCGCGAACAAAAGTGCAATAATGTCGAATTTAAAAGATTTCTTAACAAAATTAGACTGGAGCATGTCTAGTTGCAGTCACTTCCCCGAAGTTCTTACTAGTCTGTAAGAGTAGTAAATACGTCTTTATCATTGAATAATCCATAAAGTTTGGAGTACCCATCATACCAGGATTGCAATGAAGATAAAAGTCTAATCAATACCAGTTATAATGGAGTGTGTCTATGCAGTATTAATGCTGGATTGGCTTTTTATGATATATTAAGCAAAGGTCAATAAGAATCCGTTAAATTTTCTATCAAACTTGGATATGACCAATTACACGTGCTACTATAAGTCTAGTTTTATGCCGTGTACAAATTGGTGCTACAAAAACTTTCTTGCGTAGAATACGCTAGTTTAGAATTCGACAGCTGACGAAATAACTACATACAAAATGCGCAGTACTAATTAGCTACATCAAAAAGAACCAAACAAAGTTACCTTATTTTGATACTGGCAACAATAAAAGAGAATAGGAGATGAGGTCAAAGACTGTTCAGAAATCATGGCAATTTTCACACGTCTTTCTGGTATTCAGTTTTTGTTTCGTGTTATTAAATATTTTTTGTTTATATTAATGGTGAAGATAATTTATATTATCAGTTATACCTGATAATCATTTTAATGAATGTGAAAGTGTAATTTCATTCAAAGGGAGGTAATAAATATTTTTTACTATAGTTAAAACATTACTGAAACTTCGATCAGCCTCAATCTCGTTCCTGGAATACCGATAACATATCTAAGGTTCAACCTTGCTCAGCTTTTAGGCACTGCGTATGTTACCCAGGAGGGCAGGTGGTAATTTAAGTAGTAGGTGTTTGGTTTACCTCGCGAAATTGTTTACCCGAGGTACCCACTCCGCTTTTGATACCAAAAGGGAGTTTCGCTCACCTAGGATAACCTAGGGGACAGGTCAAATAAGGGCAAACGGGTGAACTTTGGATCTCGCCTACTCTGCAATGCATGGAAGGTATACATAGAGAGGCGTTTGCCATCTCTGATTACCAATGTGGGTACTGGCGAACCAGAAAATCTTTTACATAGGCCGCCAAAATGATTTTCCAGGGTCCTGACAAGAATTCGTGCCGTGGCCAAGTCTATGCATATATCGGTTAATAGTGAGGAGCTAGAAAAAATGCTAAATTTGTATAATTACTTATTTTAAAGTTAATTACTTAAACATCTTTCGTTAAAATATATCAGTAACGACGTATCGCCCCATATTCATGCCTGTTAGTGTTAAATGTTATTGGGTAGGAATAGGATTTTGAATGATTGATAACTTGCTATATTAACCAGCGATTCATTTACGAAAAACGGAAACAAAATACAATAGATTCTATCGAAACTTCATCATTTAAAAGTAAAAGTTTTATATTTGAGTTACATAAAACTGATTTAATTTCAATACAACTGACATCATGCTAGCACTTTTATTAATATTAATGCAGTTGTAGTATATATAATGAAACAATAAAAACTCTCATAGTTGTTTCACATTGCTGTAGTGTTCAGTTGAATATTTTAAAATTTAGCACTTCAGTGACTGAAAACGAGACATATTCGCAAGCAATTGAAGTATTGGCAAAATTTGACTATTTGCACACGTAATTATTCAAAAAATTTTAAATCCAGAGGCAACGGTATAATTTCATTTCCGATCTTTCTTCACATGGGACATTTTTGCAAGACTTCTGTAATTTTAAGGCATTTTCAATAACATACTATGTATTGAATCTAAAAACCATCTTGAAACGTAAAGAAAACTAATATTTCAAAAACTAAATACAGATAGTGATATTAACAGGATTTTTTTCCACGACAAATCGAAACGTAGAAACGAGGAGGTTACGTTGCATTAAAACAAAATCTAAGGTTGATATTTTTTTCCCATTTTTACCACAGAACGACATCTTGTGCTAGATTCAATTCTCAACAACACTAACATTAAAGCGGTGTTCAGCTAAAATGCTGATTTCCATTATTAACTGATATTTTTAACATGAAAATGAAACGTTACATCTACGAGTTCAAGATGGGACATAACTCTCTTCATATTTTAAGTGACGCCACAAGTTCTATTATGCTTCATTGCACGCCTTACCTTGTCTTTTCAGATAGTCAAAAAAGTATTCATTTATCTTTTTTTTTAATTATATGGGGGAAACTATAAGAATTTTAGTATTCTTATCGTCATTTAAATTAATGGAAATGAAACAATTTGTTTGATGTGTTATACGCAGTAGTTCCAAATAATCATGAGAGATACTACTTATCTAGAATTCAATAGTTTTAATGGCAACATCTGAGAATATAAAATTGATATGCACCTGGCAAAAACGTAAAAAGGAAAATAGTTTAATCTCTTACAAAAGATAAAAGCTAAAACATGAACCAACTTCTATGCAGTATTTAATTTTTAATGTTCAAAAATATTTCAAAATAAAACTTTTGTACCAGACGCATCATTTTTGATACATTTTTGATAATCCAAGTTATTAACATCAGAAAAGTCATATTATACACAGGGGTTTCAGTGTAAAATGCGGATAAGTTATAACAAAACATGGCCAGAATCATTATCATTCTGTGTAAGTCATATATTTTTCATGCTTTAAAGAAATCGCAAAACGTTTTTTGCTTTGCTAGATTTTCTTTATCAAATTATATTCTTTTTTAACAATTGTGGCTTATAAGTAATTAAAAAGGGCACCATCAGTGGAATAAAAATACTGTAAATAACTGTAAATACATCTGGTTATCTAAAAAAAGTAGCACCTAAGCATCTGAATTTTTAGCTGGAAGCGTTATCTAAAATGGCTTGCTAATTTAAAACAAAAATAGAAATGGTCATCAAGACCCCATTTTTTTTCAATTTAAAAATAAAACATTACTGGTATGGTTCACTTTAAGTCGTCGACCAGATTTGAAAAAAGAAGTTATCGTGCACAAATTTAGAATTTGCAGAGAAACCCAGTAAACGAATACTACTTTGCTGATTCTCAGCTTCATCAGGTCGTTATTATGCTTTTTACCAAAATCATAAAATTTATGTTAAAAAGATTAAAGAATATTAAAAAAAATATAAGAAATATCGGTATACATGTAGATGTTTATATATAAGTTGTAAGTCTCAGCATGTCTGAACTAGCTCCATAGAATGAATCTGTAATCAATTGAATTTTACACGGTAATGGTGGAACTTTCCATCAGCGGCTAGGATGTTCTTATGCTGACAACAGGAAATAAACAGAAAGTTACAACAAACAAAAACATTTTCTCATGAACTGATATCTCAAAATCTGCTGAACATACTAGAATTACATGATTAAGTTTATGTAATATAATTATTTCTGCGCATGTGGCATTAACGTCTAAGAAAATATTGACAAGAAAGCAACCATTGAATGTAATATTTGATTCCCGTTGTGCTTTTAGTGCAATGATTCCTTACGTTATTTAATATTATTAAATTGAAATAAATGGGATTTCAGCAGTTTCTTATTTTTACAATAATATTTAGCAAACTCGTACAGTTCTTAAGGGAGACAATTGCATGTTTAATCTCTAAACAACAATTAACATGAAAGTAAATATGTGATCAACTTAGAGCATCAGTACAGGCTGATTTCATTTATTTAATTCAGTGGAAGCACTTAGCAGTTTTATTCATGTCATATATCCTTTTAATTCAGTCAAAGTGTTTGTATGCAATGATGCTTCGCTAGCAATTTGGGAAAGATTTGGCAAACACTATGACGTCGGTGATAAATTGTGGTCAAACTTATCAACGTTGATATGACAAATAATGAACGACTTAGCAGGATGAGATAGGCATACATGCAGAGAAATACGATAAATTTAGCATACTATGTCCACTGTCAGACATAATTTAGTCAATTTAAACAAAACAAAAAATTATTGTGAATACTAAACAATTTACAATTTAAAGAAATGGATTTTCAAAGAGGAATTTTAAATTGATATTTTTGGAACCCAAGAAATCCTATGTCAACGAAATATACTAGTTAAAAAAAAAGAAAAAAAGAAAAGAACCGATGCATACAATTTTTCAAAATTTATATAGAGCCATTAAAGGTGAAGTGAGTTAATGTAGTGATTTTTAAATATTTTAAAGATTTCTTACCATTCAGAAATTTATTGAATATCATTGTGACGTCACCACTGACCTGTTTTTAACTACTGAGCATATGTCGAAATCGACTAATTTAAAAAAAAAAGACTTTTCTGTGTGGCTAAAATTACTTCAAACTGCCACTTTAAATTTAAAACGTATAACTGATGAAGGACGTACATGTAATATGCACCCGAAATTAGTACCGAAATCACGTTTTTATTTTTGAAATCTGACAAACTATTGAAGTATAGTCTTGTTTATTGAACCTGTATTAAATTGATGAAATACTCTTAAGCGTACAACCATTAATAATTGGTGTTGATTAACGACTGAGATTATATATCATTATTTTTGATTTGCTTTGCCGCATCAAACGTTGAAGCTTATCCGGTCGTTTTTATATTGCTGAATGATAACGATCAGATGAATTAAAAGACAACAACAGAAATAATGGAAAACAACTGTAACACCTTCAATACGAACCGATGCAAAAAAAATTCCATATCAAGTTTATGTTAATTGTGCATTGTTTCTTTTCCTTTAGCTAGTATATATTCATAGAGTAAAGGTCTGGCGAAAGTTAAACAAAAGCTTTCAAATAGCTGGCAAATTGAAAACTCTTTTTGAACACTGGCTAGCAACTGTTGATTGATGGTGATTAATGTCGTAACACATACTGACATTAAAATGCTTACATTGTAATATGCTTTCACGTGAAACTATATCAGCAGAGAATTATATTTTCGCACAGAGTGAATTTGAAGAATTAGATGATTGGCATAATGTGTTATTCAGAATAATTTTTTAAAAATAACTAAAGTAAATTGCACTTAATTCTATTAATTACAGCATATCTTTTGCTTATAGTAATTAACATTGTGTATTTATTCATATATTTACAATATAGGAGGAGATAGCGGTATAAATGGTATCTGTACGTTGGTCGATTTCAGTGATGACATGGTTCCGAAGTCTATAATGAAAATATATTTACAAGTGTATACAAATGTAGCTGTCGTAATGTTATTATGAATATAACACGAAATGAGAACTAATACTACACTTCAGTTTTAAAATAACCATGATTTTCTAGTGGTATTATGTATACTCATTATTGAAAGAAGATAATGGGAGGAGTCAATAAGTACATCACAACAAATTGCACCATCACTTCCCACATAAACAAGAACAAAGATTAAACACGAAATAAACAAAAGAGAGACGAGATATCCTGACTTTGTACAGGTACCAAATAGTGGAGGGGATGAAATAGGTTTTATAGATACCCAAACCTGTCCCAATTTTACTATTTCGATTTTCTGTATTTTTACCTTGCATTAATCCAGATGTAGTAAGATCAAGAGCCCAAATGTCAATTTCGATGCACAAGATGCGCATTCAAATTATTAGTCTTTTGCATAGTGTTTATGCCAAATAGTAAGAAATAGTACCCTAAATGCTCGCCAAGCACAACAGGAAAATGTAGTAAAAAATATTATCTTCTTAGTACCATTGATAGAATCAGGCTATGCAAGAAAAATATAGAATAATTATGCAAAACTTACTCTATATTTTTATTAGTTATAACATATTATAGAAATACTGTCAAACATTGTTACAATGTAACAAATCGATATGGCCTGTCCTGTAGAGTAAAATGATTTTCTTCAATGTTTCATACAATAAAGTTAAATGCTTTGCAAGGACAGATAGCTTCATGTATCATGTATAAAACAAAATAATAATACTATTTAATAATTTAATATTATTTAAATTGTTGAACAGTAGTTTTTAAGTAATATTCGATTACTTTAATGCATTTATTATGTAGGCACATTTCGACAGGTCATATCGTTAACAGAATTTGAAAAAGGATCACATCTTGTGTGGAATCGTCGTGTATTTTCTATCTTAAACCGCAAAAACTGTTTTCCAAAATTCTAAGAAATAGTAATTAGAAAGTAAACTATATAAATCTTGAAAGCAATGAATCAATTTTCGGTAATTCTCTTTGAATAGGAAGACTATCAGGCTATCGGATGTAAATAATATATAAATTACTTACCACACCACAGAATAAGGTGAATCAATTAGGATGCATGAAATGCATAATTGTAATTTAAAATCCTTTTTTCCATTTTTCCAAAATTTTCCTGCTGAATTGTAATAATAATTTTCTGTTTATAATCCTTTCAATACAACAGAGTGCAAGCTGAAACAATAGTTACAAATTTATAACTACAGTGCAACAATCAAACAATCACAGCCAATCTACACCGTCATGCGGGATAAACGCATGCTTATGTCAAAGAAAGTAACATTTCCACCCATCTTCCTTGCTAATTGAATCTTTTCTTCGCTGAATAATTAAAAACATACATTGCAGATGCTATTGAATTCGGGTGATATATATTGTTATTCCGATGCTGAGGTAAAACAGTATTTATCTTTAACACCTTCAGTGTTTCCGAAAGCATTCAATCGTTCCTCATATTCCCTGAAGACTTTAAATACGTCGGTTTCTGCGCATCCAGTTTTCTATTACGTGCCACAATTCAGTGGGCAATCCAGTTTTGTTTTAATCTGTACCATATTTTCTGTTACATGTAATACTTATATTTCTTTGGACAAGATATTACATTAATCTGAGTGCCTGTAGACAGTCCACAAAACATCTTAAATGGTCAGTAAACAGTTTATTAAGTTCTTGTCCAAGTAGAACAATTTATCCGGAATGAAAAAAGTGCAAAACATAATGTACATTAATGTTGAAATAAAAGCTGTCAGAAAAAATCGACTGAAGTATGTGTAGTTGCATCCATTTCTACCAGGTTCTGACAAAATTCGAAAAGACGTACAGAGAATTGTTAAATCCCTGGTTTTTATCTCTGATTAATTCACACTGTTTGGAGTATCTGTCATATCAGAACTACAATGAAGATAAATAGCCAAATCAATATCAATTCCAATAGATGACTATGAAATATTAACACTAGAAATTCTTGATTGGCTTTTTATGATATATTAAGTAAAGGTCAATAAGAATCCATTAAATATTTTATCAAATTTGGACATGAATAATTAAATATTCTACTATAAGCCTACATACTAGTTTTATGGCGTGTTCAAATTGTTGGAAAAGAAGTTCGAAGCGATACCTTTTTTAGTGCGAAAACCTCTTACATATTTTTAATGCTGAAAGTCTCGGATTCTGCATGTTAGAGAATCTATCGTTATAGCATGAACAATATTCATTACTTTACGGCGTTAACCTTAAGGGGCATCCGTGACGGAACGATTTAGACAGTTAGTCATATCTACTATGATCATCTGCGTGTCAAGTTCAAGTCTGGCTCTTGTCGAGGTGTACTTGACTCCAGCCATAATTGACGAGATTTACCAGTTTTCCTGTGGATGGTTAGGGATTCTCACCGGTTACTCCGAATACTCTTCCAATAAAATTTGGACACCACGATATAACCGGAAAAAAAAAATTGCTGAAATAACAATAAATCAATCAATCGTCAACTTCAGAAAAAATCTAACTCGTTCATCTTAAACATTAGAAAGGTATTCATAATGTAATTATTATTGCAATGATTTTATTTTATTTTATTTTTCGAAAGGCGTTTGGATTTCAGTGCGTTATGAAAAGATTAATATGCTTATCCTCAGTTGCTTCTAAGTGGATTTGAGTATAAAACATATTAAGGGATGTATGTGATTTTGTATTCACAATAAAATAATATATTTCCATAATACTTACTAGACTATTGGGCTACATTGTTTGGTAAAAATGTTTCTCCACAGTTTTCACACCTTTTCATCTGTAAATTCAATGGTTTATTAGTGAATCAAGGTAGTTCGTCAAGTATTAGATTCTAAAAATAGAAGAGTTTAAGAATCTTTGACCTTTTGCATGAGGTTATTTTAAATACAGTTATTTACCTTTTACTCATAACCTACAATAATTTTTGATGGCTAAGACACAAGATAACAACGTCAATACACGTGTTTTGCCAGTGATCGTTCTTTTTTTAATGCATTACAGACTTTGGTTTGAGTGCCACTAAATTATGATGGAAAACTCTACCTATTGGAGAAGGTATAAAATTAATTATTCGCCGACTCTTATGAAATAACGGTTTACTACTGCTGTTATAGAAAAATAATCTATTATTTAGTTAGGCAATTAGTTAGTTCGTTATTGGAGTTTATCGTCACTTGCAGCAATTTTCAGCTATATCGTGACTACCACACTTACTGGATTGCTATGCAGTTGAACCGATGGAATCCCCGACCTGGATAGGTGTCTGGAAACCTTAACATATGAAGGCGGGGCGAGCAGGAGTCAAATCCGCAACAGCGGCGTTACGCTTGTGGCTATGAGTCAGCGACCTTAACCAATCGGCCACCCAAATCTATCATTTAAACTTTGGAATGCCCAAAAGAAGATAAAAGTATTGACATCTAATGCGGTAAAACATTTATTGCAATTGGGATATGACATGATGAAAACATGGAACAATTCCATTACTGTCATACTGATTTCCTTGTTAATTTCAATACAAGCTATATTATAAATACAAGGTACCTTTAGAGTGTTACATGTATAACTGCCATTAGTATTTATTCAACAAGGTAGTATGACGTTTTGGTTCATTATTTTCAGTAGTGTGATGTAAATTAAATAGGTTAATTAAGAATATTGGAAATAAAAGACAGTTACTTGCAAAAACAATGTCATAAAACTATGATGTGTTCCAAATATTTTAAACAATTATTCTGGATTATTTTTTAACAAACGTATAGATATATAGATGGCAAATATTCAAATTTTTATAAAAATACTGTTCGTTTTTATGGACATTATGTTGATTAGGTCAAATTCCTTTTGGTCATTGCATCATGTTTCAGTCAATGAGAAAAAGAATAAAGAAAAAGACTATACTTGCAACGAATTATAATAATAAGACCAATATTAGTGCTGAATACATTATTACAGTATATATTGTGTATGTATTTAACTTGTAAACAAAAAACAGCGATAATTTTGAGAGAAAAAAAAAAACAAACAAAAAACAAAACAAACATACATGTAATCCACATTTAAATGCCTGTACCTGATCATTGCTTTTTTGGATATTCAGTATAATTTCTTCACTATTAATATGACCTTAACTATCTCATTATTTCCCAGATTTTGTGTAAAATGGAAAGTTATTTCATAAGTTTTGACTTTAGAGAAATTTTCCAGAATCAGTATAATTGAATTAAATTTCAGGTTACTTGAAAGTTTTTATTTTAAGTCTCGGGGATATGTTATTTTATTGGCTGTAACTTGCACGTCGCATTGCAATTCTAGAATATCATTTTCTTCATTGCCTTTAAAT
>JAOXYI010100934.1:0-12120 GCA_028566495.1 Lithophaga antillarum | reverse complement strand
ATTTTTAACATCCGAAACCGTTTTAAATTTTGTTTTGCTTTTGTCTTTGAAATACTCAGGAATAGAAGAAGTCATTTTTTAAACTTAACTTATTTTATTTTTTTATTTTCAGCTTGACTTATTTTATTTTAACTTTAAAACATGGATAATTGGAAAAAATTAGCTGAAAAAATGAAACTAGGTGAACAGGCTGTACGAGAATTCAAGAAAAAGAAAAAGGAAGTGAAAATAAAGAAGCAGCTAAAGAATTTCTTGCACCTGTAACACAAAAAATGAAGGAATTACCGAAAGAAATAGCTGCTGCCGCTGTACCACAGTTGCAGGCAGCACTACCCGCTATAGCAGCGCCAGATGCGATAGCCGCGCAAGCAGCCGTACCGAGCGGGAAGCCGGAGGGACGTGTAAAGATCGCTGAACTCATGCCAGGCGGTGTTGAACTTAAATATATACAAAGCTGAATTACAGTTTGGGGATTCGACTTTATCAAACACGGGAAAAATTAAGATAATTAATGAGTATAACAGAGTATTAGGACGGTTTAAAAATACCCAGGTGCTGATAAGGAGTATATTGAGAACATCCAAGCGAGAAATAGTCAATATCGCGAAAGATTAAAGAAATTAGGAAGGGGTATATGGTCTGGAACAGGAGCGTATAAAGTGAATGGAAATGGTGAATTCGGTGACCTAGTATTGGATTTACCAGAACTACGTGATCACCATCGGTTGTTAGCCAGGGATGAAACAGGTAAAAAGGTGATGGATAAGGAATAGATGATGACTTCATTGACCTGATTACCAAACAATTCAACAAGAAAAAGAAGTATTCTGAATTGTCAAGGCGCAGCTTCAAACAACTAGTTGACGCAAGTAACATCCCATTACACAAAACCAGTGGTAAGTATCTCCTGTATGTTTGTGACCCGGAAAAATTAATCGACCGATTGGAACTTATTGTTGGAAGTCTTGATGCAGGGAATAATAGCAACGAACTAATCAACGAAGGTATAATAATCATTGATGAGGTACTTTATCTGGAGAAACAACAAAGAAACAACATGAACAATTGTATCGGAAGTATTTCATGTAAACCCCCATGGCACAGAAGTGTTTTGATCGATAAACTTTCTTTTCGTATATTTAGTTTTGTTTGCCAGTCTTTCGTAGTTTGAAATATGGCGTATAGAGAAATGTGGTATCATCTCTTTTTTTTTCTTTTTTGTTTTAAGTGAATTCTTTTCATCACAAAATTTCTCTTATTTACCACTGTTTCACCTTGTTTCATTTTTTCGAAGTCATCTTGTTTTAGTTTCTCCTTCAGCAACCCTTTGCCTTTTATTTTTACCTCTATTTCATTTTTTTGGTTGATTATTACACACATGTATAATTTTGGAGCGATGTGAATTGCTTTGATTATTTTACCATTCTTGTAGTCATTAGCCAAATTTCCCAGATTATGGCCATTGAAATTAGGAATAAGTTTTGTTTGTTCACCTTTGATATGCAAACTATCAGTGTCTGTGTAGTAGAAATCATTTTCTGTTTTTTGTTCCGGGTTCAACTCCATTATTTGCTCATACATTATTTTGTGACTATACGCAAGTACAAATGCTCCTAAATGTGCGGGCTTGGTTACTTTGTCAACCAAATCTGATTCGTGTTTTAAGGTACCAGAAACATACCATTGATCATCAATTAGTTTAAGTCCAGTAATAATATGACCCCGTTCAAAATTCGTTGTGATCTTTGATGGCTTTGGTGTGATTAAACACAGATCTTTGTAACATCTTCCCATATAACCCATTCATAAGTATAAGTAACTTAGCTAATGAATGTTGCACCTATCCCTTTTTACTGTTTTTCTTCATTTCGAAAAACTTGTGTATATGGTCACGAAACACTTTACTTGTTTTTTCCCAGCAATATCCGTCGAGCACTTCCACTTCATACCCATACTTTTCTGTTCTATATCTACCGATGTGTACCAGCCTCCGTTATCATTCAAGTTCCAGGTAGTAACTCCATTTTTATCCCTCCTTGCAACTAGAGGGTGTAATCACTTCTTATTTGCCACATATTTCACCCTATATATTCCCATTTTAGCTTTCATTTCCTTCGTTGTTTTCTTCCGTTTAGCAGCTGGATAGTCCTGTAACATATTAGTAGGATAAAGACTAACTACATCGGCGTTGATTAGATAATTAGTTACATCATCATATTTTACTTTCCCAGTTTTAATGTCATCGTATTGATTTGACGTAAAGTTAGTTTTTGTTGGATAGCACCAACCTCCATAAATGTACTCTTTCTTATATTTTTTCCGTTTCAGTATCAGGGGATAAATCAACTAAGCTGCCTTTTGGAATATATTCCTTCCATATGTCAAAACCTAAGGAAGAAGTGGAAATGAAATCGCTTATGTCATGACTAAAGTTATCGAAACATTCCTGATTTAACTTACCATATAACTTCTTTAATTCCATACTCCTCCCTTGTTCCCTCATTCATTTCTTCCCATCTACATGCTAAATCATGATTAAACTCACCTTTTTGTACATCACACTTGTAATCCATCAAAACCTGTTTTAAACTACCTCCTGACAGTTTCCATAAATCAAAGCAGGTGAATTGTTTCGTTTTTAATTTAATCAAACTCCCATTATTCAACTCAAAATCATCAGGTTTTATTCCAAGTTTATTTATGGAACGGAATAAATGATAATGGTCAAAATTACTTCCGTTATAAGTATTAAGGATATATTTAGCTTTTTCACTCATGATGTATATAACAAAGTCGTCTACACATGAATCACCAGCGAAGTATCGAAACACCCCATCCGGTTCAACAAAACCGAGGATGTATGGAACATGTATTTCCATATCATTCCTATAAGTCTCAACATAGTGTATTATATACTCAACAAAAAAGTTTAGGACCACTCCCATTTGAAATAATGTTATAATATTTTGCTGATTCAATATGGCAAAAATGATTATGCCTACTGTTACGATACTTTGCAGGATGATTATTTGTTACCATGGGAACAATTTCCCGTCATTATCTCATTTTTGAACTTTTCAGTTTTTCACTTTCGAAAAATCACATCCCCCCCAAATCTCATTTTATCAATTTCAATGACTTTGTATGCAGAAGTATACAGAAGGGCATCAACTTTGAGCGAAAAATGACGGAGATGAAGAACTTTTTCTTCAGGTACCCATTTTTACTAAGCAAATTGAACCACTTTTTTCAAGGCATTTTTGTAAATGAGTAGGGTTATGCGTAATTTTACAGTGTAATTGCAATTTGACTGCTTGATTTTTCAGTCTCCCAGAATTTGATAAAAAGGGTTTTAAGGTATCAAATTCAGTCATAAACTGCAAACAGTTTTCTACGAAATCATATTTTTGTGCAAAAAATCGAATTTCAGAAATCCGTATTTTGCCAGAAAATGCCCAATCTGGAAAATCAGCATTGTACACTTTTTTGATGAGTCGAACATTGTCGTAAAAAATCAACGAGAAACATGTTTCCTAGCGCCATTGTTAAATCCATGAATGCTACAGAAAATTATCTGACAACAACTTAAATGTTTATGTAATGGAAACATTAATCGATGGTCCTTAACTTTTTTTTGTTGAGTATATATTTTTCAGGCTCGCTAAGTTACATGTATATATGATCAGTCTGTGTTAAGAGCTACAATATATGTCATTTTCTGGGTAACAGTCACATGTTTTGTGCATTTATATATGACCGGTCTGTGTTAAGAGCTAAAATATGTCACATTTTGGGTAACGGTCACACATTTTGTGCATTTATATATAACCTGTGTGGCATAATTACGGGTCCTGGTCTTCAGCGGATCCGGCCGGATACGGAATGTTAGCATTTTGTATCCGGCTTTCGTCTATTATTTTGGGTCCAGGTAAAAACAATTTGTCACAAAATGGTTTTGTGATGCAATTCAAAGATGATAGGTATTTTCTTTTGAATGTACAATTAATATTGTTGCAGATAATAACTTCACTTACTTGTTTGGCAAATATAATACATATATAGTGACTGCGTAAATGCGATACGTTTTTCATAAGAGCGTTTTTCTCCAAATATCTTTAGTTAAACTGGCGCAGTTTTAAGACGAAACAAGAATATTTTTTTAATATTAAAATATAAATTTTACTAGGCGAGGGTATAAAAAGTAAATGAAAGTTTGTATATGACGACTGAAACCAGTACACAAACAGATAAAAGTAAGAACCTGCTTGGTATTCCACTGACAATTTTTGTGCGAAATAAAGACATCAGCAATACCTGGTCAGCCTTTTATATGTTAAATATGTGATATTTTCTTCTATCTGCTATATGCATGTGAGGCTGCACCATTCCAATTTTCTTTATGTATGAAAGTTGTGAGCATGTTTTGGGATGGGAATCAAAAACTGGCAGGTATTTTTTAGGATTATTTGAAAAATGTAATACTCCTGATTGGTGATCTTTAGATGTCAACCTGTCGATGGATATTTTTGTGGGGAGGGTGTTCAGCTAGATTTCGTTTTGTTTTCATCTTTGGGTTTTTGTTATTGTTGTTGTTGTTGTTATTGTTATTTTTTTTAACCCTGTTAAATCCTATGTCATGCCTACCGAAGATTGTCTAGCAACCAGAGGTCTTCATCACCGGCGAGGGTCATCAGATAACAGTTCTTGCAGTGATTATCACATTATAATTCTCTACGCTCAGTTATACTTATCCATTCTGTACTGAGAGAACCGTCTAAAATGACTTTTTCATGAAAGAGTTATTTTGGAATTTTTATAGATTGGAAAAGACGTGTTCGTGAAATTGAGGGTTTCCATTAAATAGTTCGCATTTAAAGAATCTGACGATGGAGTCCGCGAAAGCAAACCTTAACTTTTTTCCAGATGATATAGAAGTGGTGCAGTCCTCAAAATTTCTTTAATGTTACAATGTTTTACAAAATTCAAGTATCCACAGCATCTGTTCATACAAGGCATATAATTTATTTCATACACTGACAGTTATCAGCAGTACTCCAAAGTATGTTTCTAAGACCGCAGATATGATAAGTTGATAAAAGTTGTAATTACCTGGAGAGCAAAGTTCAGAGATGAAATCATGGCAAAATAATTTTTAAAAGGGATGGGAACAAATCTAAAACAAAATTCTATAATTTTGTTAACTGTACCAACAAACGAACAAAGAAAACATCATCTCATCAATGTACGATAATCACACCCAATGTTCCAAAAATGTAAGTTTTTAAAAATGGTTCCAGTTAGTATTTTGATTAGAAACTTGGTCATTCATTATTAATATGGAAGGGATTTGACTCCAACAAGATACATGTACATGTGACTGATGAAAACGAATCTTCTCAAAGACTATAATAACGTCATCTCCACCAGTAAATAAATGCACTATCAGTTATACATGTATATACTTGAAACCCGCTGTTTGACTAAAACTGTCATATATTACTAGGGCCTGCCTTGGTGGTCGGGTGGTTAAGGTCCACTATCCTAATACCGCTGCTGTGGTTTCAAGTCCTGCTTGAACCACTTCATGTTAACGTTTTCCAGACACTTACCCTAGGTCGGGAGTATCATCGGTCAACTGAATAGCTGGCCGGGATTTCCACCCCAAGTAAGTCTGATAGTCACGATGAACACGCTGAAGGTAACGGTAAACCCCAACAACCCAACCCGACCTTTGAATTAGATTTTAAAATATCTGTAAAGTCATTTTAGTCTCAAAATTTTTTAAAGGAAAATTAACAGATGTCCAACGAAAATTTGCCATTTAGGCCAGGGAATAAGTTACGCTAGTGAACGGAAAAACAACGATTTGTTAACATAAAATGGTGGAATAATTGAATATTAGAATCAATTGTCCATAAATTTTCAATTTTGCTTTATTCAAATGCATTTTGTTGTCGCTCAGTATTTTTGTAATTCTACAAAATAATGAAATGTGAAAGAAACAATATCGATCATAATATAAACATTGCATTAAAACGTTAAATGCCTTTAAAAAAATATAAACATGCATTTAAATGTCCAATACATACTATATTATTGAAATCAAGTGAGAAGAATTTGTTTTAAAATTTCATATTACTGAATTACGACTTCGTTTTGAAAGGTCGCAGGTAGGTAATATTGATAACATTTTTTTTGTAAATTGCACCTGAAAATTTTATGACTGTTGACTTACATGAATACTCGATTTGATACATGAGAAAATATTTCTTCGTCCTTTCAGAGTCCACAAATTATGTCATATTTCATAGCTGAATGCTTGTAGGTGCAGATCCAGGATTTTGAAAAGGGAGGGGTCATGGTCCAACATATGCACAAACAAAGGCATCCAAATGCATTTACGATTTGTAAGGGAATTCTTCTCTCTTTTTACCGTCAGAAAGGTGGGACTCCTCCTCTGGATCCGCTACTGGGTTGTAATCTCGTCTTTTTCAAGACCAGTTCATCAGTCTAATGTAAGATTCATTCCCGTTGTCAAAAATGCTAAGTTAGGGTTGGACTGATTTTTGAAACAATGCAATACTGATGTGAAAGTTGATAATTTGAGATGAAATTACAGTAATAGTTTAGAATAATCCAGTACTACGTCTGTATATAACCAACAGTTATGGTTGCGTTAGCGAGCATGCCAATAGATGAGAGCACATTTTGACCCTTCTTTATCTACATTATCTACTGCCCTGTTTCCCTGTCTGTGTTTGAGCAAGTGGTCATCATATTGGTAATTGTACTGGGCAGATTTTTTACTGTACACCGTTTTTCAAATTAGAGGGTCGCGATAAAAAGGATACCTATACAATGTAATAGTGGTTTTACCCCACCACTTTTTAGTGTCTGTACCAAGTCATGATATCTCGCCTATCTGTTGTTTCTTTCATGCTTTTGTTTCTTTCCTGTTTTTGCGGGAAGTGATGATGCAGGTGATTGTAACGCACTTCGTTAATAGTCCATTTTAATACTACTATAGAAATTAATAGTTTGAATTAAAACTAATCGTCTGAAATGATCTAGTACTGTTGTAAAAATAATACTTTGAGATGGAATTAATCTTTTCGAACAATCTGTTTCTGATATAAAGTTAATCATTTGAAACGGAATAATTAGGTCTGGAACCCCTTCCAATACTGTTGTAAAACACAGTACACTGAGATGGGATTAATCGTTTGGAACAATCTGATTTTGATGTAAAATTAACAAATTGAAACGGAACAAAGCATTTGGAACTTTCCAGTACTGTAGTAATAATAATACTTAGGGATGGGATTAATCGTTTGGAACAATCTGTTTCTTATGTAAAGTTAATCATTTGAAATGGAATAAATAGGTGTGGAACCTTCCAATACTGCTGTAAAACACAGTACGCTGAGAGGGAATTAATCATTTGGAACAATCAGGTGCTGCTGTAAAATATACTAATTTGGGATGGGATTATTTATTTGGAATAATCCGGTTATGGTGTAAAAATTAGTAATGTTAGATGGAATAAATTGTTTTTAACAACTCAGAACTGCGATAAATAAGATGCCTACCTATGGAGCATAATACTACCGCAGCAAGTGATATTTCTGACCTAACGTACACCAGATAAATGTAGACACAATACTTATACGCACTTTCGAATGAGAGCGATCGCTCCCGGCCATCCGTCAATTTTTTGTGACCGAATTCCGAAACTTTGGTTACTATCTTTTCCTCTTTTTGGGGGGTGGGGGGTGTTTCATATCTGCAGTTGTGTAATGATTTTTCGAAATTTCCATTTAAGGTTCTAAGGTCCACTGAGGGACCAAAAAGGTCGAAATATATAAATTAGAGTGTGACGTAAAATTTTTAAACGAAATATAATAAATATTGACCTGTGCATCCATTGTACGTCTTTACGGTCGCTATCAAAGCTGGCGAGTGTACAACGATATGTTTTCAGCATTTGCATACGAGGTTTGAACGGTAGCTCGCAAACTGAAAGCCCAGCTAGCGAAAAGCTTTCAATAGTTGTTAGTGAGTGTTAGAAATGGGCATTTAGTTTTGCCAGCTATTTGAAAAATTTTGTTTAACTTTTGCCAGGTAGTTACTGTACATATATATTGGCTGATACATAATCTCTCCTGTATTTCATTCTGGCTTCAGTAGTAAAGAATGACCGTTCCCCAATATCCTTGACTTTTGACCTTGATCATGATTACAAGGAAAAAGATCAAGGATTATATGCAAAAATACTTAACTTTACGTTCTTCAGCCGTTTTACAAAAAAAAATTTCTATAAACGGCTTTCAGAAATTAATAGTTCAGTTCTAAACATTTTCAGACATGAAATGGTGTCTTGATGCTATGTGCAGGTTAATAAGTTTTCCGGTGTGGGGATAGGTGTCATTCCGTCCCCTTCGTTCCTAGTTTTGTTTGTCACTATATTTATGTGCACACAATAATATTACAAAAACATAAAAAATTCCAAAAATTGGTACACGTTGACCCCTTTGATAACTTATTTAAATCAAAGCACTGTCGTTCTTATAGTCGTGTTCTTTCTTGATCGATTTCTTTTTCAAGTTTCAAGGATGCGGCCAGTTCATCCTTGCTTTACGTAATATGCACAATCAGAATTTCCTCCACCTATATCTATGTTGCACACAAAACTGTCATTGATATTTATTTGAATAATTATGTCAAAAAAATAAAGATGATTTGGAATTTCTCGGATTAATTTTCACCGACCATCAAATGTCACACAGATACAAAGCTGAACAAAATATCCCATAATATGTTGTTAATGTTAGTATAAGTAATTCCGACGAAAATAATTATAAAATACACCGAGTGAAAATTTGGAAAGTTCATATTTAACCTAGATAACATAACGCGAAGTACTACGCCCAACTGCAAAAATAGTGTAGTTCCTAAGTTTAAATTTTAGCGCAAACGAAAATTGTAGGGAATATCATTCCGCAGTGGAAGCAGGAAACGAAAGTGCCGATGAAGAGCGGGAAAGTGTGAAATCTAAATTCTTATAAAAACAAAAGTTGTTTGTTCTCTAACGAGAACACGACTAAAAACGATAAAATCTATGTGGCATACATTGACATGGATTGAAACGTTTTGCAACAAGGGATTCGATAAAAAAATACGTACGTACAGAACAATGTAAGTAGTTTTATACTAGCAAATATTGTGCAAAACTTTTCATAGGCATTTAATAACATTCTTTATTACTTTCAGTTTCTTTAACGGTTGTAAATGATTACGATGAAGTACCCTGCTCTCGCAGATTAGAAATACCAGGATAGTTCATCGCAGTAAATAATGAAAGACGTTGTCAACGTTTGCATAAATGACACACCCTTTCTTCTTTTGCAGTTCCCTCCCAACTACCTGTTTCAATTTTTAATTTGAAAGTTTAACATGGTAATAAGTCTTTACTCCTCCCAAAAAAATTTCATTAGATATAATTCCAAACCACATTCTTTGCAAAGAAGGAACAGAGTCCACATATTAAGAACATAATAAGTACAATAACATTATTAAAACAAATAGTACATTAAGAATATAAATTCGCACTAAAATTTGCTACATATTATCAATGCTAAAATGTCACCGCTCAAATTTTACAACATAATTAACATTACACTTGATTACTTTAATTCCAGACACTAAAATTATTCTAATAATTTATCATTATTTGTTTGACATATGTTTTAGCTGATAATCTACCTAGCTTCCTGTATACCATATTATCACAATTAAGATCAACTGGTAGACAGTTGTTTCTTAGTTTTTGATATAAAAAATCCATACCATAATATGAAGTCGTTGTGTCCGTATGAAAATAGTACGATAGAATTAATCGCTAGGAACAATCAATTACTGCTGTAAAAATTAAATCTAATAAGTTGGGATGTGTTTATTTAGAACAATCAGGTACTGCTGTAAGAATTGAACCTAGTAAGTTGGTATGGGATTAATCGCTTGGAACAGTCAGATACTAAGAAATCAAACTAGTAAGTTTGGATGCGATTAATTGTTAAGAATAATCTATTGTTGCTGTAAGAATTCAAACTTGTATGTCGGAATGGTATTTATTGTTTATCACAATCAGGTTACTGCTGTTAGATATCAAACTAGTAAGTTGGTGGAATTAACAGTTTGGAACAATAAAGTACTGTTGTGAGAATTCAAACTAGTATGTTGGAATGGGATCAATCGCTTGGAATAATCAGATACTGGTGTCAGAATTCAAATTAGTCCTTTGGCGGGATTAATCGCTTGGAACAATCTGGTATTGCAGTAAGAATTCAAACCGATAAGCTGGGATGGGATTAATTGTTTGGAATAATCAAATACGACTGTTACAGTATATAGAAAATATAGAATTGGAATTAATCGTTCGGAACAATCAGGTACTGCTGCGAGAATTCAAACGAGTATGTGGGGTGGGATTAATCATTTGGAACAATCAGATACAGCTGTGAGAATTCAAACTAGTAAATTTGGATGGGATTAATTGTTTAGCATAATCAAGTACTGTTGTGAGAATTAAAACTAGTAAGATTAATCACTTGGGACAATTATGTAATGTAGGAATTAAAAGTAGTAAATTGGGATGGGATTAGTTGTTTCAAACAATACCGTATTGATGTAATAATTTTATTAGTTGGATAGATTGATAGTGAAAGCGTATTATCGTCTTACATATTACAAGATTGACATTAATCATAGGGACTAAAATACCAAACATATTCATTTATTAGGACTTTATTTGCAGGAATAAATACAAGAGTGAAAACAAAGATACATGTAACGATGCCGGCGCCGGTTAACGATAGCAGTGAGCTGTCTGATAAACAAGTGAGTGCAAAAGAAAAGTCAGCTTTCTATCATCACTTAATAAATCACTGTCAAAGCCATTTTTTAAAAATAGTTAATCTGATGACTGCTTAGTGTCTGTGTGATTTCACTACAGCAAACTTTTTAAGTTACTCTTACCAACAACTTGTCCCTACTGTGTGTCCCAAGTGCCTCAGAAAGTGCATTTTTTGACATTTTTTTAGTGCATTTCCTATGTTAAATTCTGCTATAGCTTGGTAGTGCATTTCCTATGTTAAATTCTGCTATAGTTTGATAGTGCTTTGTTGTTAAATTCTGCTGTAGTTTGGAGGTGCATTTCCTGTGTTAAATTCTGCTATAGTTTGGTAGCGCATTTCCTATATGAAAGTCTGCTAGTATTTCGTAGTGCATTTCCTGTGTTAAATTCTACTATTTTTTCAACCATAAAATTTTTAACCGTTTTTACAATTTACGACAAATTTCACGCATCTTGGCATTATATAGTGTAACTAGACAAGTAAAATTAATTTGAAGTAAAAAAAAATACTTTTTCCGTCTTTTTTTGTTTGTGTGGTTCCTGCCACCAACCACTGAGCTAAATTTAACAAGGAAATGGTAAAAAATGCCTGTGAAAATATTTGTGTGCGGTTTTCTTTTTGTTTGTTTTTTGTTTTTGGTTTTTTTTTGGTTTTTTTTTTGTTTTGTTTGTTTGGGTATTTTTTTTTTTTACAGAATATCAGAATATTGCTATTCTTTTAATAAATAATAACTTTTCTACCAACAATTCTATAAAAAAAGAAGAAAAAGGAAAAAAAAGAAGATAATCTCTGAAGTATGTGAGACACAATGTAAGCATACCGTTTATATTTCCGAACACGAGGGTGTAATCGTGGAATAGACTAACAAAAGGGTGTCAGTGTAGTTTTTGAAGTGCTAATTACATCTAAATTAAATGATATGTTCAGAAGATACGAATACGAGTCTTCGAAATTTCTTTGAAATTAATATGTTATTTCAAGTTTCCAAACATACATGTTGATTGAATGTTGTTTAACGTCCAGCGAGCAATATTTCAGCTATATTCAGGACTAGAACAAATCAATCAATACTAGGTAATTAAACTGGGAATGGGAATAACCATTGGGCGGAAAATTTTGACTGCCACTCGAAAGGGAGGATACAGTGGGTAGGGCGGGAAATTTAGCCTTGCAACTGGCCACTTACGGACCACTCACGAAGAGCTTG
>JAOXYI010100713.1:0-12121 GCA_028566495.1 Lithophaga antillarum | reverse complement strand
TTCCTTTGGAACTTATTTCACAGGAAATATGTTCCACTGGAACTTATTTCATGCCGGAACATATTTTTTGTTACATAAGAACATGAAACTTTCAGTTATGTTTCCACTTCTATAAAGGGGACACAAAATGAAAATAGAATGCAACTGTAAATAGATGATATTTAAATATTCACATACTACTATTGTACAGTGCTTACATTTGGTTTTGTTTTATTTTTGAGATATTGGTAGACTGACAAACTGACTGCCACAACCTGACAACCAGCTTGCTAAAATGATCCATCACAAAAACTGACCACTCTCAAACTTCCAAAAAGTCCAATTTTAACAGCACTGAAATAAAGCACTACACAGTACATATGAATTTGTGGCTGCATTAAAAAATAAAATACATGAACTCAAAATACAAAAGTTAATTTCATGCACTATATTTGCATTTCAGCAAATTACATCATCAGTGGGCATGAAGCCAAATATTTGGAAATCTAAAAACAAAATACTGAAGAATAAAATAGAAATCACCCCAAAAGGACAAAAGGGAAGTAATTACATTAGGTACACGTAGTTTGCTTCTCATTCAGGTTGATATTCTTCATTATGTCCTAGTTCCTGTATTTGTGAGTTATTATTATTATTACAGTTTATTGCATGTGAATTCAAATGATGCTCAGGATGCTGTGTCTGTGATATATTTTTTTTAGGACCTCCTGTTAACACATGGGCAAGTGATTTATGCTTCCAAGGAAGACCCTGTCCATGATGTTGTGATCGTGCATGTGACAAGAGTGTGTCACGTCTATTGAAGGCTCTCCCACATATCTGACATTCATAAGGTTTAAGTCCTGCATGAATTTTTAAATGGTGACGAAGAGATTGACGCAAGCGGAAGGACTTAAGGCATTGGTCACATTTATATGGTTTTTCCCCACTGTGTAATCTCATATGTGTTCTGTAATCAGTCTTTCGATAAAAGCCCTTTCCACAATCTTCACATTGCCACCTGGTCTGACCTGTATGAGTTGCCATATGCTGCTTAAAATAACTATGTGTTATAGTTTTACCACAAACATCACATACTATGTTCTTTAACCCAGTATATGTAGTTTCATGTGAAACAGTTCTAATGCTTTTTCTAATGTTTGACTCATTTATACTCTGTGAATCCTGCTTGAAATATTTTTGATATTCGGCTGGAATATTGTTTTGTGAAATATTATGTAGCCCTTCCAGATGTCTTTTTAAGCTGTAAACTGTTGTAAAACCCTGAGGGCAAATCCAACAATTAACTTGGGATCTTAATATAGAATGTCTAGATCTATGACGATCCAGGCCTGACTGATATGGAAAAGCACTTCCACATTCATTGCATTGAAATTTCTTAATCCTGTGGTGACGTGCAAAATGATAATGCAACTTCCTTGCTGATGGAAATACCATCTGACAGTTGGGTGCTTTACATACATATTCTTCTCGCTTTTTCCTTTTCTTTTTCTGTAAACTTATCCTGGCACGATATTCTGCTGGAACACCCGTATCAGTTATATTATGTACCTTCCGTACATGTTGTTTCAAGTAATATGGTGTTTTAAAGCACCTATTACATATCCAGCATTCATATGGATTTTCATCAACATGAACCAGTTTATGAGCCGTCAGATGTGCAAGGTAAACATAATGTCGCCCACAAACATCACATTTCATATGATGATCACTCGAATGCTTTCTCTTAAAATGCTCCTTCATTTTGAATTTTGATGAGAAAACTTTCTCGCAATTATCTGCTTCACACTGATATGTTGTGGATTTGTCACCATTATATTCTGTTGTGGAAGCATGCATGCCATTGTTGTTCTTCCTTCTCTCAGTTTTATTCTTCTGCCATTTAACCTGTGTCAGCTGACTGCCATTTTGTTCTATATTACACATGTTCTCTAGTTTACTCTTTAAACATCCATTATCATGATCTTCGTTGTAATGCTCTATATGATTTTCAGTATTATTATTGTCATGATCGTTTTTAATTACCTCTGACTGCGTCATTTCTTCATTTTGTTTTGTTTTCTTGACCGTTACATCAGATTTTTCAGTTTCATCTCTGATATTAGAATGATCATCATCATCTGAGAAACCATCAGTCTGACCAACATAAAATCCATCAATGTAATCCACGGTGTCAGATGAATCATCGTCATGATTGTCAACAGTATTAGATGTGTCATTATTTTCCTCTGTATTATTTGTCTGTGTTTGAGTTTTAGTGTATTTGCAATTAGATGATGAATTTGGTCCTGTATCATTTATCATGTTTGGAAGATCTTTGACTATTCCTTTAATACAGGACTGAACATTATCATACTCATCAGAATGGTTATTTTCTTTAAAGTCATCAAATGTTTGTATCAACGGTTTTCTTTTAGACTGACCTTTTGTTTGTGCTGTACCAGAAATAACCTCACATGATTTTTCTTTGCTTTTATTATTTTGTCTTTTTCTTCTACCATTGCTCTTTCCCTCTGTATCATTAACCTCTGTCTTAGGGTTAGCATTATGTTTCATTTGTTTTTTATTCTGTTTTTTATGACTGTCAATAAATTTCAATTTGTAAGTGTTATCTCCCTTTAAATTAATGTCCTGTTTCTTTTCCTTTACCTTATACGTTTCCTCCATTTCCAATTCCATATCATCCTGCTCATTATTTTCATGCTTTACAGTAATTTCATAATTAATTGTTTCAACACTTTTCAGTTTTTCCCTACCTCTTCTTCTTCCAGGATTTCTACGTTTTTGTGCCTTACTATTTGTAGGATTTCTTTGATTTTGGGCTTTTTTTCCGTTGCCATGAGATGACAAATTTGGTCTTTCAGCTGTATTTGCGAGAACTTTGGACATTTTTTTAACTGATTTAGATTGCCTTGGAATTGGATCATACTCATAATCATCAGAAATATCAGAGTCATAGTCATGTCTTTGTGCATGCTTAATTTGTTTTGATCTTGGTTTCCTTGGAACTCTATCATATTCATAATCATCAGAAATATTATCATTAGAGTCATCAGTTGTATCCATTACTAGGTATGAAGTCCTGGAAAATAAGGCAAAAACATTAGTATCACATTATATTATGTTACCTGTACATTGCCATTAGTAAATATATAGACAATATATGTATACTGTCAGAAAATATAAAATTAATTTTGCATGAGCCTTAGAAACAGTACAAATGCAAGGTTTACCGAGCATTTATGACTATTTTGTGACAAATGCAAAACAAATTGATTTTTTCCAACAATGTACGTACTGGTATATTGTGTTTATCCTGAATACATTATTTTCTGTGGAAGTGCATAGAATACAACAAAATACGAAATTTTGTAACTTAAGCAGTACAAAAATTTTGAATGTGAAGGCCACCATGTAAATGATATCATAAGTAAAATTCCATGGTTTTGTATTGTAACATCACAACAGATGCTTTATACTACTACTAGACGTATAAAGCTTTCCTTAATATAACACCCTTTACAGGTATAGTACAAGAAGCTGTTGCAGGATAAATGTGGGTTCAAGGTTTTTACTAGGTGTTTTTAATTACAACCTGCAAGGATGAGGACTCTAACCTTAACTGGTCAAATCAGTGGTCAGAAAAGACGTAATCATGTTAAGGGAGTTCTTTATGCCATTATAAAGCTAACAATTGTAAATGACTTTATTAATCTTTGACTTCAAGTGGGAAGTTACTGGTTGATTACAAGTGATACTTTACTATGTATATCATCACAGCGATGAAATATGTATTTTGTTTAAATATATATATTGTAACCAAATGATTTTTGGTCATTATGTATTTGATAAAAATATTTGTCGTGTCCCTGTGTACATGTATTTCACCAGGGATGTATATATACGTCCCTGATTCCACCATGTTAAAAACTGCTTGAAACTTATTCCAGCTGTCAGTGTCTTGTATGCTTACATTTGTATCTATCACTGACTTCATACATTATTTTACAGACCTTTGACTCCAAGAGGTCAAGGGAAGCTAGGTCATCTACAGGTCACCAAGTAAGTTACTAGCAATTTTGTCCAATGGTTTTGATACAATGTAATCACTTTTTTTATGATCCTAGAAGTGTGTGGACATTTGAGGATGTCTATCTTGTAAATTAGCCAAACTGAATAGAAGTAATGGAATGAAAAACTGAAAATTGTATCCTCTGATGAATATATGAATTCAAAAATGGTTGCTTCATTGAATGTCTGGCTAATGTGAAATCAACACCTACTAACTAGGACTCCTTACTGGCCTCAGGAAGCCCAAGTTTCTGTATGGAATGTTTTCCCCTATCCAAATTCACTTCAAAAAGTTATTGCAAAGCAGTGTAATATTTCCTGAATAATGTAACAAAAGTAAGCATGAAATATTTTATGATACTAGACTAGTGCAATATTGCATCAAATTCATAATATCATCGTTGATCAACATTTTTAAATATCTATGTGCTACTACACTTTGAAATTGTTAACTTTTCTTTTCCTGGGTGTGATGCTGGCAGAAATCCTCTGACGTTTGACCTAGTACTAATGCAAACTTCTAAGGCAATTAATTTAAAAAGTAGACAAGATAAAATAAAAAAAAGTAATAATGTCTTAAATTACTATTAAGAGGTAAAATCAAAATAAATTTTGTTTATTTTATAGTATTTGTGGTTAAAGGTTGTATTACAGGAAAGGTAAAAGCCTGAGGATTCTTACTTATTCCACCTTTCTCAATTATTTTGACAACAGTAATACTGGTCTCTGATTGGTCAGTTATTTGAAGTAATGTAATGAAAATAATTAGAGTTACTTCTGAACGCAGCACAATTTAAGGTAGCAACTTCAGTTAACTCTAGGTGGAGCCGTTTTTGGAGAAATTATTCAGTGACTGGTTGGATAATTTCCTGAAGTATGTGTCCCATTTTTGGGTACCAGTTCAATATTTACAAAAACAACATCTCCACCCAGTATATTGTGAGCGACTGTTAAATGCAAGCTGATGCTGGACGTCTATTCACTACAAGTACACAAGCATAAGTTCAACAAGTATGAAGTTAATCTGACTTGCCTGCTCCACTGTGATAGTGTGGAAGACTGAAAACACTTTTTTAAAGAACTTTCTGAAACCTGTTGTCCATTTCTGGCAGCATTGTTTGAAATACTACTTGAAACTCTACAAAGAGACTGTATTGTGCATGTTGTGCATACAACATTTGACCAACCACATGAACTAACTTGTCTTATTCTCTCATTGTACAGCAGTTGATTATATCATTATAAACATGATTTCCACTATATATTTAATATAAAACCACTTATTTTCCAAAATTATCCTGATTGCATTTCTTGTCTGATTGTCATAAAATTTGGTGTACTAAAATCAAAATTATATACAGTTTCATAAGATCATTTTCGTATAATTTTTTTAATTTTATTTTTGAAGTATTCATAAGTTAAACATCAACTTTAAATTTTGACATCATTATCTACTATAAAGATATAGTAATATTATGATGTCAAAATTTAATCTTTTGATAAACTCAAGTATACTTCTTAACAAAAATTTCAAAAATTATAGGATCACCAGGTCATGAAAAACATTTATTTCTGGGTTCATTGGTAAAACTTTGTGAAAATCAGATAAAAGATGACATGAGAATTTTTTGAAGATAAGTGCTTTTAAATGAAATATACAGGATAATTTTTGTTTGTTTATATTAATATGATCAACTGCTGTACATATGAAATAGGTGGTCATACTTTTCAAATCGAAAAAACTCAAATTTTAACAGGGGAGGTAGTTTGATTACATAAATTGCAGCAAAAAACTTAAAATTCCACCATCTATTGTAAAATACTGAGGAAGAAATACTGCTTACACCTATTTTTTGTTTTGTTACCAGGAAGCATATCTTTTAATTGAAACACTCAAATTTTCATGAATTTCTGTGGTTGCTTTTATTTTTGTGGACAATAATACATGACTTTCATGGAGTTTCCCTACATAATACATCAGAATCTAGGTCCATAGACCACAACTTTTTAATGCTGAACTGCGATATATTTGTATCTGTTAAATAACAGTAGCTAAAATGTGCATCTACTGTATGTAAGATTGTTATTTCTTGTATTTTTTCTTCTTAAACAACATTTTATATAACTACTGTTCGCATCTGAGTAGATGATTTTGAAGGTAAAAACTCAAAAGCTAAGGTCACAATAAATATTTCTTAGATTTTCATCCTTGCCTACCACTAGTTTTTCAATATGAAGTCTTTTTTTAATTTTTGGTTTTGAAAAAATGCACCTATTTTTTTCGATTTTAAGGTATTTTCCACCAAAATAGACAAAAAAAAAAAATACAATTAGTCCTATTCCATAAAAAATTTGGATAAGAATCTAATAATTAATTTATTGTGGCCTAAGGGACAAAAACAACTGATCAGAACTGAAAAAAGAACAGATGACATGGCTCTCACCAGTTATGTGAACTAAAAGATTTTTTTTGCCAAATATTGCTTTTTGAAAATTTATACCATGCAAGCAACCTTTATTTTTGATTGTTTAAAATGCATATTAAGCTTTTACTAAAGGATTTTAACTGGACATTTAACATCTACCGGTACTCAAAAAACATTTTTCTGACAAAATATCCTCTTCTATGATTAAAAGCAAGCTTCATTTTAACTTCACACACACAGCATAAGAAATACAAGGTGCAATCAATTTTTGTGTGATTGTAGAAAAGATGTGTGACTTGTACCACTACCGTACTCTTCTGTGGGACATTTGTAAGAGTGTCTCAGTAGGAGTGTAAATGAGCTCACTAAAATTTAAAGCAGAAAAATATTGTCTACAGTGAAACTTCTCTAAATCAGCTCAACTATCTACCTGGTGGGTTAACAAAAAATCTTACTGCACAAGGACATATTTTACTGAAAATCCACTAGAATGAAACTTCTATATTTGTAGTTTTAAATTACACTAAAATGAAATTCTCTTCCACTCGGCTTTGTTTATTTAATTTTTGAGTAAACATTTTGTAACTCATGACAAGCTAAATGCACTCTTTAACTTATCACCAGTCTGATCCCTTTTTATAACACCAAAGATTCTGTGGGACTAAAATTGATAAAATGAAAAAACTTTAAAGAAATCTAGAAAAAAATAGCTGGTTACATTTTAAAAGTGAACAGCTGGTTTAAAGAAGTTTAATAACAATAAATTATTACTTCAGTATGAGGGTGGGAAGTGTCAAAATAAAAATGTTCATACTTGATCACATGACCAGTTACCTCTAGAGTTCTGTCACCTGAAAACATAACTGACATGTCACACTTTTCCCTTCCCTAAATTCAAATTTATTAACCAGGGGATTATTAATGCTGAATGTTGGTTTTATTGTCACAAAACAAATTTTTTGGCCACTCATGGTAGCCATTTGTGACTGTAAAATCTACAAGTGATGTATGCAAATTCTCAAACAGAGAAAATTATCATTTTTCTAATGCAATGACTACAAATATCTGAAAATCTTAAAATTATGAAAATGTTACCTCATAATGATTTCCCAAAATAAACATGCACATAAATCATGTATTTTGCATTGTGATTTATCATATTTTATACTATTGCTGCTTCTCAAAATCTTGAAAAGCAAGAAACTTAATAACAGTCCTTAAATTTTAGTTGTATTATTTTGGTCTACTTTTGGAAAGCCATACTGAATTAATTCACTGGTTTTCATCCCTGTCCATCCTCATATATACTGGACCAAAAAACTTCTGTTTTGAAGGAAATTGTGGCTATTTTTCTTTATTTTTATGACATTTTCTGTCAAAATAGACAGAAATCTACAATTAAACTCCTCTGAACTTAACAAAAATCTGGATGAAAATCAGAGAATTAATATATTGTGACCCAGATACTCTTTCATTTTAATATTTTTTCTTTAAAGGATTTTGGCCTCAGCATCACTAACAAAATTTTGTAAAAGTGGCTTACATTTTTATGCCAAACTGAAAAGGTGTCATTCCTTTCAACATACAAAGTATATGTAGTTCAATTCTGATATGAATACTAGAGGCTCACCTGGTAATAAACTCACAGATATTGAAAAATATGCCAAGACAATAGTTAACGAAGACTCATGTGTTCTGCGGTGGCAGCCATCTTGGATTTTGGATTAGCAAAAAACCTATAAACTTTGTAGAGGACCATCCAAAGAACATTTTTGCAAAGGCTCTGTGATTTCCCAGAAGATCTCTGAAGGTATTTCCCATGGGGTCAAATGTTAAACTATGTTCTGCAGTGGTGGCAATCTTTGATTTTGGATTGGCAAAAAAAACCATAAACTTTGTAGACGACCATCCAAGGAAAATTTCTGCAAAGGATCCTTTTCATTGACTCTGTGGTTTCTGAGAAGAAGATCTTTATACATATTTCTCATAGGGTCCAATGCTGAATTATGTTCTGTGGTGTTGGCCATCTTGGACTTTGGATCGACAAAAAAAACATTGACTCTGTAGAGCACCATCCAAGGAACATTCTGCAAAGGATCATTTTCATTGACTTTGTGGTTTCTGAGAAGAAGATCTTTGAAGGTATTTCCCATAGGGTCTAATGTTAAACTTGTCCCGTGATGGCAGCCATCTTGTATTTCGGATTGGCACCAAAAACATAATTTTGGTAGAGGACCATCCAACGATTATTCAAACCATAAAACAATTCCATTGGCCATGTAGTTTCTGACAAGAAGATCTTTGAAATTTCAGCCAATTTCAAACAGATTATTGGCCCTGATTGCCATGTTGAACATCTGATCAGAACAAAACACAGAGTTTTTGTAGAGGACCTCCTCATGCACATTGGTTCCATTTGGCTTATTCGTTTCTAAGAAGAAGATTGAAAGTTGAAAAGCTAACAACGACAGAAGCTGACAGAGCGCCAAGTGATTGCAATAGCTCACATGACCCTTCGGGTCAGGTGAGTTATTGAAGAGAATCAAATTTAAAATCACAAAACAAAGAAGTGTATAGCCCATAAATATATGCAAATACACTACTCTGACTTCTGGGAAACACTGTGTATATATGAAGAAAACAAAACCAAGAACCACCCACAATTTATACTGTAAGGCTTCCTTCCTAGTGCACAAGATCTGGGTATGAACCTATCACAACCTGTGGTAGACATTAAACAAAAATAAACAAAAGTCTTCATTCTTTCAGAAATATACAGTTCTAGAAATTTTTTCCAGCCGGAAAGAAATATGGTGTTGGAGAAATCTTACTCTTATAGGAACAGCATAAACTTAACTCATGTAAGGTGTTTATATCTGATGTCTCTATACTAAAAAATTATTGTGATCCCAAATTCCCTGTTAAAGTTCTTTCATTCAACCATACATACTCTTGCATATATTACATGTATGTTAAATTTTGTTCCAGGTTTTAATATTTGATGCCTACCAGGTAATTCCAATCTAATAATTAGTTTAATTTGTCCTATAAATTAGAGATGTCTGACTAAGTTCTTTGCATTCACACTTCACTAAGGATAAACAAGAGAGTATTGTGAGCCACTGCTCACAAATGCATACCCCTGTCCCCTCCGTTAAGTGAAATTAGGGGGACTTTTCATTTATAAAAAAAATTGAGGTACATATAGTTTAAATACAGGAAAGCAGATGACATCCATTTGGCAATATACATATGTACCACATTATATACTTCACAAAAGATAATACCTGGCACAAAGAATTAAGAATCTGCGATTTATCTGCTGAAAAAGTTCATTCATAACAGTAAAATACATAAACAGACATACATGTAATCTACATACAAGAAGTGGACAACATTTTGGTCTGAAAATGTATAACCATATATTCCACCTATATAATACTTGCTATCAATAAGAACTTGCAGTGATTTATGGTTGCTGAGAAAATTTTTATGGAAACTTCATATTAAAATACAGTAACTGGATGTGTATGAAGTCAACAAACAGAAAGCTGATTTACTGGGTTGAAAATATATCACCATGTACTCCACCTAGATGATGCTTGGTACTACTGTAATTTGTATTTACTGTGAAAATTTGTGTAAATTTTTTGTCATTTGAATTCTCTAACATAATTACAAACAAACAGGAAGCAGATAACTTAATAGCCTGAAAATATACACCATCCAGATGATATTAATACTGTGTAATTTATAGTTACTAAGAAAACTTCAACAGAAAAGTGGGTAAAACCAGTATATCCTATTTCTTTGAAGGTATAAACAAATATAAACTTATTTGGAAACAGTAACTTTGGCAACTTTCTCCCACAATCAAACTGACAATGACCTTTGCCCTTTCAAATTCAAAATTAATAACAGCTTTGCATTCTTATATTCAAACCCATGTTTTGAGGGAACATTTTTGTTTACACTGTGGCTTTGAAAGATAGAATGAGAAGAATACCGAAGTTCACAAGTCAAATATCCATAGGACCACACAAAACCGTTATCAGCAAAGGATCAAACATAAACACAAACATGGAAGTAGAATATCTACAATTTAATTTTTCAAACAGCACTGACTTAATAGATGATGCTAAACTTAAAAAAAAAATACAAAGAATTATATAGTTTTCAATAACTATTATTGTCAAAACTATCCCTGTTTCTGTTGACATGCACCCATTAAAATCATGCTGTTTATATAGTTAGACATTACAGCATATTAGATGTTTTGTGTTGAGATAGAAAACAAATCATTTAACTTACAACTGTTTATGCAATTTCCTGAAATTTTGTAACAATTCCTATTAGAAAAATATATTACTTTGTCAATTGAGATTGGAAAGAAAGAAAAATTCTAACTCTGAAACAAATGTCATAAAGAAGGATTTACGTCAATTTGTGGCAATACAGTACAAAGTTCTAATAAGCCTTGGGATTTTAATTTTTTTATAGATATATACCGTAACTGGCCATAACTGAATTCCCACCTGAAATTTTCACCATATATATAACACATAAAACCATCTTTTTTCTGAAAATTATTGTGAACAACAGGTTTGTTTTTGACACAAAAACAAATGTCTCCCCACATGCTTTCTATGTTTCTATGTTATTTTTCTATCTCATCAAGTTGTGATATGTTGCCTAAACAATTTTGGAATTATGCTGACTGGCATTTTAGTGATAATGAATTGACCCTGTATATGATTCAAAAGATTCATAGTTACCAGGTTTAAACTAGAGGAGGTGCAGTCAGAAATACTTCCATCACCCTGCCAAATCAATATGCAAACCATCATATGGTAATAAACAAGCATGCAAAGTTTCACAGTGATCTGATGTTATAAACTGTAGTAGAAGTTGCAGTCACAAGCTGATACTACATTGTACCTTACCGCCAATGTAACAAAGGACAATAACTATGAAAAATTCGGATTAAATGTGAATCTCAATATGGTGATAAATAAACAAAGTTTCGTAGTGATCTGATATCAACTGTAGAAGCAGTTACAGTTGAAAAGCTTATACTGTATTGTACTGTATTGTCAATGTAACAAAGGGCAATAACTCCATGAAAAATATTCAATCAAACTACCAAAACAATCTGCAAATCTCCATATGGTGATAAAGTTATGAGTTGAGCACAAATTTGAATTTTGAACGGGACAGTTCATAATATAATCATATTGCATGTGAACCCAAATAATAATTTTGCGTTTGACTTGTGTCTTCTTAAATAAACCACAAATCCATGTGAAAATTATTAAAACAAACTGTAATAAATTCTGCATTTAATAATGAAAATTCATCACAATCCAACCAGAAATTAATTAAGATAATTGATTTGAGAAAAGATGATTTTATATTAAATACATTGTGAAAATTTCAAGTGGAAACTCAGTTATGGCCAGTAACTATATTCTTTACTAAAGTGTTAGGAAAACATTTCTAACTACAATGGCTATAGTCCTTAAAAGACTAAATAAACTTACAGCGTAATATGATGCAAAATTCATAAAACACATATCTTTGTTAATTAAAACATACATCTTTGTTAAGAATCTCTTTGTCTTGCT
>JAOXYI010100603.1:0-12121 GCA_028566495.1 Lithophaga antillarum | reverse complement strand
GTGCAGAGCGTGGCATCTCCCAACACGGGACCTCGGATTTTACGTCCCCATCCGACGGACGTTGGATGTGTATTTATGATCCCGCACAACCGGCGGACATTCCGTTTAGGAGGGGTTGTACCACGCAAGGTGGAGAATCTGGGTCCTATTTCTATACCCCGGAAACCCTCGGGGCGTGAATGAAAAGACACAGATGTAGCGTTCATCGACACCTAGCAAAGAGTACCGCTCATGTTGACCCTAGGGACCGTTTGAACTGACAGTAAGGTATCAGTATTTACTTTGAGCTCAAGATGTAGAACAGCAATAAAAGAGTTGTTCCTTTGCTTGGCTTTCGCCTTGTATATTATATCGGATTTTGTCTCATATATGTTTACTCTATATATCTTCATATTTCATTACGTGAATAATTCTGGTCAGTTTACATGAAATGGCGTTTTGTCGTCTTGTCGTCTTGTCGACCTCTCATTTTGTTGTCTTGTCGTTCCTACGTTTTGTCATTTTGTCATTATCTCGTTTTTGTCGTTCTGTCGTCTTGTCATTATCTCGTTTTATCGCCTTGTCGTTCTCTCATATAATTAAAATGTAGTTTTGTCGTCTTATCTCCACGTCAAAACGACAGAGCGACAATTCGACAACATACCCTGAGAATTTAACGAAAGGACGTTTTGGAAAAGGATCACTAGACGATATCGTCTTTCCGTCTTGTCACATTGTAAATGTCATTTTGTCGCGCTTAAATATCGTTGTTTCGTTTTTGTCGTGTTTGTCGTTTGTCGTTATCTCGTTATGTCGTGTTTAAAATGGCGTGTTGTCGTTCTGGCGTTCCATCGTTTGCAGATTTGTTGCAACGCGAAACTAAAACGCCTAAACGAGATGGCACAAACTAGCCACAAAAAGCAATAGAAAATTATTAAAAAAAAATAATAACTTACGTTCAAAAACGCACATAGATCGATACTGCAATTTGACTAGAGTGGGCCTTACTTAAATTTATCGATTCTAAAAAAGTGAACTAGATTTATCGAAAGCAAAAAGTTAAATTTCAGAGAAAATGGTTGACAAAAGTACCACACTAGCAGACTCACAGTACAATATGGTCCGATTGGTCAAAGCATGATAATTGTTTTGATGAATGCAAGGAATATTTATTCACGCTACTCCAATTTAATTGCTTGAGAAATATATAACCAACCCTGATTAACCGAAATAATTACCGAAATAATTTCATTTGAAAGCCTTCAACTGAATAATAATCTGATGCAGTAAACAATATTTTATATGTAAATGTATTTTGTATTCATGTTTTACCGGCCAAAACGGTTTTGTAAAATGTTGACAGTATTAATAGATATGTGTTCTTTCTTTTACCTTTTGTACAATATAAATATAACATACATCATGTATTTTCAGATTAAAGTTTTAAACTGCAAAATCTATCGTATAAATGCTCGTACGGTTGGTAACATATATGTAAAAGATAACGGCTGAATAACGCAAACCGTTCATTGATATATTTGCGGATGAAAAAACACAATATAGCTGCCATTTCGACGGTGTTTATTCATATACATGTATCAAGACTGATTGAACCTGAATGACTACCCGTTCGAGAATATTTGCTTCCTTTTTGGTTAAGGTTATACCCATATCATATTCATGCTTACAATTCAAACACACTATTTTTTATATACAAGGGATGTAAGTAATCTGTGCTCTTTCCTTATTTACTACATTTTTCAGTTTATGTATTGATCCTTTGTTGGTTATGGTCCTTTCTGGTCCTCATTAAGTATTATTTCATGAACTTCAAAAATCTTCTCATTCTAATCAAATATTCTTTTAATTTCATGCCAGGTATACAGTCATAATATCTTGTAATAACAAAACTTGATGCACAATTTAACGATAAACTCTTGATCTAACTAAATGCATGTTCTAACTTATCGAATTTAATTAACACGGCTTTAATTCACAAAGAAAATATTTTTGTAAGATCGGAAAAGTGAGTTTTTAATCATTTAGTCAATAGTCAATTAAGATATTATAAACCTTAGTATATATATGAACACCACGTTCTCATTTCATGGAATATTTTGAAACATAAAGCTAATAATTGAAACGGAAAGCCATTGTGCCCATAATTTCATTCCTTTTTCTTTTGATTTGTGTAAATTACAGCTTTGTGTTTGTGTGTTGTAGAGACCGATACAGAAACTTTGTAACGTACTTCAATTATGACTTTTTTTCCCTTCAAAACATACCTTGGTTTTTGCAGTCACAATCAACCGACCCCGAATGAAACACTGAACATTTTACAACTTGTGGACTACCATTTGGAAGAGTTGGACATATTTCCGTATTTGTATCACAGTTTTGGACTAAAAAATAGTGTGGAATGAAATTATAGAATTGTGAACCTTCCTAAGATGACAGTGGTAATGTAAAACAGAAAGTAACAAAATTTATCATTAATGCTCAAATATCCGTTATTTGTCCTTGTTGTGTCATCAGATTAATGATACTAGTGCATAAGAATTTCTTTATTGAACAAAACTAATCCGAGTGAGAAATTTCGTAGAAAAAGTTCAGATATTACGATCGTTCCATTCTTCGAATTTGTTCCTATAATTTCCGTAACATTGAAATAATATAATGTCAATTATTACTATGAAAACCCTAGCGATCTGGTAGTGACTGAATTTAGGAATAGGAATATACATTAGTGTAGAAAATTATCTGTATTTAAATATTTTATGTTGCAATGTTTTGAATACAAAATCAAATATTCCAACTGAAACCATGAACTTCATTTATATAAAAACGTAACAGACGTAATAAATTGGCAGTAAAACGTGGTAATGAAATTACTAAATTTATTTAAATCATTCTATACAAGAAATCAGAAAGTAAATATATTACATACCAGATTGTTTTTGAGGACATGGCTGTCCACCATTTGCTGGTTCAGTCAAAATATTTGGATTACGAACAAAGATCCCGTTCTCATATAACCAATTTGACCAACGATACACACAATCAATTTTCTCTGGAATAGAATGAAAAGAAAATAAAGAAAACTGTAAATCAAATAGATAATTTCAAGAACACGTCAATGTTCTCATCTAAGCGTTTGTGCTTTAAAAACTGAATGTATAAGAATTCACTTTAAAATTTATCTTTGAGGATTCTAGTTCAACAATGAATAGGGTTGTTCGTTTGCTTCGATTTTGCCAAGTATATTAAATGGAATTTTGTCTTATATACATTTACCCCACATCTCTTCATCTTTCATAAACATATTATCTACAAACAAAATATTTATTACTACGGTTTTAATTATTTTGTATCACTTTGTCAAAAAGGAAGAATGCGCGATTCAGGTTACAGTATAAATGTGTACAAAATATTTTAAACTATCCGCGACATAGTACAAAACATATCTTGTTATGTTGATCCAGTACAGTATCTACCTTTCCTGGAGTTAAATCGTTCATTATAAGTTGAAAATACGGAATTCCTGAAAACGAAGTACATAAAAGGTAATTATTAATTATTATATTTGACTGAAAATATAAGACAAACGCCCATATGCACAGAGAACAGACGGATACTATTAACCTTGCTTTTCTTTTTCCTTCTAAACATACCATTTAAAACGCTGATATTCTTTTTCTCTGCATTAATACGTTTGGAACTTCAAAATTTTTCAACGATCAAAGCTTAATCGATTTAGTGAACAAAGAGTAATTTTTGTTCCAGTGAAACGTTTGACTATTTTCATTTTGGCTTTGAGATGCCTTGCTTTCCCCTTCTCACAGAAAACTTGGATTGGAACCAAAAGTTGAAATTTTTTCTCGAAAATGTTAGCTTTCGTCTTGCCTAAATGGATTACAAGTTACACATATAACAGAAAAATAGCTGCTTTTTATAAATCATGACAGAATTTTGTATTCTTTCTTTTTTTAATATTATATAGACTCCGTCGTACACTCTTCACGCTAGGTTAAAAAGACCGAAGTTTGGCATAAAATTCCACGAGAATTTTATGTACAGCTGCGAACAGTTTTTTCTTTTTTTATTATCATACAAAAAATATTACAAATAAGATGTACTTGGGTTTATTAAATTTAAAAATCGTTTGATAGTGCACATGTATGTACATGATATATTTCTTTAACTTAAAAATGTTGGGTAAAAGGGTAAAAAGAGTTACATGACGAATGACAGTATCATGTTCCGATCCTTAGAGTTTTACCAACAATTTAAATCCACAGTGATTACCAAGAAGAACTAAATATATTAGGAATGCAATGATTATACTTGCTGACAATATAACGTTTTAATACAACCAGATGCATAAATTTGAAGCGAGGTGACATTCCCTTTTCATTGATTAAAAAATACCGGTATTGTCGGCAAATACGGACTTCTGGCCTGTTTTGGAGGACATTTCTCAAATTTTCCCATGATACTATAAGTTAATTAATTAACAGCTTCCGTATTGCCTTAGTTTTTGGTCTGATGAATACTATTTTGGTCTGAGTCGAAGCCGTACAACAAAACAGCTGACCAAGAATCAATTACTAAGCCAATACGAATATTGTTCATTGATAATAATTTTATTAACTTAAATTTATATTTTGAATCCTTTGACAGTATGTAGAAACCTTTCTTCTACATGAGAATGTAGTGTGAAATAGGTTCAGCACAAATAAAAATTGAAAATACTGCCAGTCAAAAAAAAACTTCTCGTTTTAATTTAGGTCTGGCTCGACGTTATAAGGCAGCTACAGATGTACATGGCAATGAGCAGTTTAATATTCTGACTTTTTTCATCAAGTTTGTGGTTCTGCCAAATTTGCAAATTACATAAGACAGAAATCTAACAAACTTTTAATTCTGAAATCGATGGACCCGTCTGAACTAAATATATCAGAGAAGGTCTTTTGAATGTCTCCTTTTAAACTGCGTACCAGGATCTTGTCGCCATCCAATAATAAAACAACAAAATACCAATAAATGATCAAAAAATTATAATTCCGACATGAAAACACCAGAATAAACAGAGAGAATTATAATCCCGACATGACAACACCAGTATAAACACAAAAAATTATAATCCCGATATGACAACACCAGTATAAACAAAGAATTATAATCCCGATATGACAACACCAGTATAAACAGAAAGAATTGAAATCCCGACATGACAATACCAGTATAAACAGAAAGAATTAAAATCGCGACATGACAACAGTAGTACAAACAGAAAAAATAAACAGAAGGATAAAACATAATAAAAAATAACTAAAGATTAGACAACACTAACCACCGGACAGAAATAGGACGTGGGAACAGGGTAAGCTTCACATGACCAGTACAAAGCACCAATCGTGTATTTTAAGCACCATTACAAATAAAAATATTTGTGTACATGGTTCACAATTTACCGTAAGTCAAGACCAGATTTCCCTAAGATTGTCACTTTCATTTACTACTTCAAATGAAAACTACTTTCCATGATACAATGCGTCAACTTGTAATAAAGTGAGATTTCGTCTATCGAATGAAAAGTAAATAGTAGAAATGGAGTTTCAGATATTCACATTCATGTCAACCGAGAAATGAAAATGATGACATCTGACAAAATATATATGTGGTGTATATAATGATAGTTCGGTTGGAATGTAGTTGGAATATTAAAGAAGAAAATTGGAAACATAGTTTGTTTTTTATTTCTTATTTTCTGTTTAGAAAAACGAAAACCGAATGGACGTGTATATACACGAACTCATCCCATGTAAGCTTGTTTATTCCCACGACCTCCGTCACGAGTGACCACGGGGCCTTCATTCAAACAAATTTAAATCTCAAATTTAAAATAGATTTTGTATCCTAATCTCACTGAACTTATTTTAGTATCTCTGGAGATTTTCCCTATGATAACATCTTAAATACCCGGCGCACAGTCATGAATCACCATTTGAAAAAAAAATTACAATAACATTGCCATATAAATTATCTTTTCCAATTGCATCTTCATTCATACACATTTTTTCAGTTTTAATTTTTTAGAAACGGAAAACAGTTCTTTTATGCTTTTACAGGCAATCAATCGATTATTATAATCTGCAGCCTCTAAGAACAATCCATTCGTACTCATAAACACTTATCCATATCATTTTGTTATAATGCTACAAAGCTTTTTTCATTTGAAAAAAAATACAGATCAGATTATCAAAATGAAATTAAAAAGGTAAAAAATGGGTAAGAAAGGCATCTTTGAAGATTCCCAGTCTTTTACAACTTATGAAACCTAAGTGAAACACTAGTTAGGTTACATATCATATATATCTCCGTTTGGACCTAAACCTAATAAATCGTTGATTCCAGACCATATTGCACATTTTCAGCCTTGAACTATATTAATGCAAAATAAACTCCAGAACAGATAATGTAGGCGAAGTTGTAGTCAAAACTTATTTTTGTATTTTTATTTCTTTTGGTTGCAAAAAAGGACTGTTGACCCTCAAATCAAAATTCCCAAACCTTATTACACATCTAAAGATAGTAAGCAGTAAAATCTACTGAATTAAACATCCAAAACCAAAAAATGTTGGAGAAGTTTACGTCGCAAGATCATTTTTATATCTCGATCTTTTTGCTCTTTATGGGCTTCTGACACTCGAAACAACGTTTGAAACGCTTATTGGACTTATATCTGTCGACAGACAACGGTGAAGGGTTAAACTATACGACAAACGTGATGACTATAATAAAGATCAACGATACTGATATTAATTTTAAAACAATGTTATACATTTCTGTAATCTTCTTATTCTACTGTGCATCTACCAAGTTGCATGCAATAATATTACATTAAACCTGTGCATGAACATCACTCAGTGGAACAATAAAAATCACAATAAAAATCATCACTATAAAGACTATAAACATTTTGAAATATATATAAGACGGGGGAAATTTGAAACATGTCGCTACACAGGTTTCTACTTACATCACTGGCTTATATTGTATTGAGAATATTAATAATGAGAATTGACTAACAATGATCCACAGTTAATTTGTCTAAGATTTATTGTTGGCGTCAGTCGTACTATCTTCAGGGAGTTATACCGGAAGCAATTATATGAAGTTTATATTCGGTTTTCAATTCAAATGTAACGTAGCATACCATGTCGATTTGTTTCCCGGGTACTCAAGCTGCCCTCATGTATAAAACTGGTCGCTACGATATAGCTGAAAACTATTGAAAGTAATTTGATACCTCATTTAAAAACATCTTCTGTGTTTCCTCGATTTATAATATAAGTAAGTCTTTTCTTAGAAAAAAAGTACGAAAAAGAGAACTAAATATCAGAAGTTTTGAAATCGTTAATAGATACCTATTTTACCGATTTATATTTATTATCAACTTGTTCATTGCTCTGTGTACAAAAAGGTATAGATAAATTGAAATTAAGCTTTGTTTTCGTGATTGCAAACAAATATTACGAATTGTTAAAATGTTCTAATTGCATTCAATAATTATAGATTCTGAAATTAATTATTGTTGTAATGTTATTACTTCCCTATTACATTCAGTAAATAACGTCATTTCAGCTTAAGCCGATCCAAATTTATTTGCTTAAAAAAACAAGATTGTCTTAATCCTTCTTTTAGTTGTCATCATGCTACTTTTGTTTATCATTTCAAAACATAAATTGTTAGAAAAATGTCCATATATTGCCTGTCTTTCTGTCAACAAACAATTACTTTCCTAGTTAATTGTAAAAAAATGTCAAAGTTAATCTGAGAATAAGGCATGCCCTTTTTCCTCTTGCATACAAAATGAGAGGTGAATATGCAATACTTCAGATATTGTGCGCGTGGCCGCCGTGATGTCATACTGCCCAGACGGTACATAGTTACAGATTAAGTAAACAGCGAAGTTTGTCCGAAGTTGCTGCAATGGAAGGACTTTCCCAGATAAGACAGATAGTGCGACACGCAGGCTCCGTAAAAAATCTTTTAAGAACGTTTTTATACTTGGAGAAGGCTTTCGAATACTGAATCAGCGGTTACATGTAGATGCTATATGTAGAAGAAACCGGAATGTTAATCTGGAGAAATTGGAAAGTTCTCTTATTCGAAAACTAAAATCATCACATCTTACATCGATTATAGAAGCGCAAATATTTACAAGGGGAAACAAGATATTTCAAGTGATAAAGATTTTGCTTTTGTTCCAAGAAATCATGCCTCAAAATGTTAAGTTATTTGTTCAATATATATTGGATTGGATGGACAAAGATGAAGTTTCAAATTGATAGATAAATACACTAAATACTAAATCTCAATGTACAGCACTGTAAGAAAACATATAACAGATTACAATTAGCCCGCGTTTATATTAGAATATGGCATGATCAATACGTAACAACAACAAAAAGTGAGCTATTGATTACTTGTTGCAGTAAGTGAATGTAAATTACATTAGGGAAATAGCCAAAGAAGAAAATAATTATCTCTACTATGTCTTTAAAGATGTAGATGTTACCTGCGGTAGTTGTCGTGACCTCAACTGTAGAGGTCGTAAAATCTTGGGTAGTTGTTAAATCTGCGGTAGCTATAGTCGAGACATCTGTGGTAGTCGTGGTATCGATGGTTGTGAAATCTGTGATGGCAGTCATGTTATCTGTGGTAGTTGTATTCTGAATTTGTGTAGATTCATTATTTTCGTTTTGTTGGGTTAAATCTTAAAGAAAAAATAAAACTTAATCTACTAATTGAAAATACAATATACACGCACCGTAATTTCAGAACTGAAGCTGAAAAGTAATAAATTGATTAATATATTGATAAAAATTAGCAAAACTGGGTCCTAGAATTTTATGTTGGTAAAAACATTTTCAGTGGTGGTGCAATTGTAATATTTAATTTACTGTCACTGGTGTTCTGCCTACAGAACTGAAAAATATGTGAATAGCGAAAACTGATAAGCGAGTCAGAATCTGTTTCATTATATTTCTTTTTACGACTTGCAACAATGTAATGCTATTTTCTGGTCTGCTAGCTTTTCTCTAACATTAGAACTTTTATAATTCCGAGATTACCGAAGTATTCCACTACTGAACTGTTCATAAACTGGATTATCAAGTATTCTTAGCTGGATTTTTGTATGGTGCATTTAATGCGGTCATAGGCTGACATCACAGTTAACCTACTGATTTTAAAACTTCAACTTAAGAGGACACACTGTATTTTGTTTTTGCTGTTTGTTCTTTAGGGAGTAATGTGTTTAATCTCTATGTATCATTATTTACTTTTAAATGAATACATTATAGGGGTAGGAAGTTTACTTTGGGATCAACGACTATGCAAATATTACTACCTTTAAATTATGTTGTCCTTATATAGCACAATTCTTATAAACTCCTCGCAGAACACTCAGAAGAAGACAACAGAACAGGACATTTTTCTTGAGGGCTACCAAATTAATCCGTTGAATGCGTACACAACGTTCACTCGTATCAGGTTTAGAATTTAGGTCAAACGTAGTCTCAAGATTACCATTGTTACATGTATTTCTTCTTATAATACATTAATTTTCTTCAAATTCATTAAAGTTACCTTCTCATTAACTAATTACTGGACATTCTCGATGATATTTAATCATGGCGAACTAGTACAAAACGAATTTATTTTTATTAGAATTCTGGACAGCTTTCCTACTTGAAAATCAAGGTAAAGAAGTCCTCTTCGAAATGTAAACCACCCCTGTTAACCACGGTCGGTATAGTTAACAAATGTCATAACCACTCAGGCTGACTGATTAAAGCTGACATTGTGTCAGATTAGGAGAGTACACTGTCATAATCTATAACGAAACAATGTACATTTGTATGTGAAAAACGTATAATAACATAAAAATGAAAAATAGTCATAATAAGAGAATCCTTCTCTGCAAAACTAAAAATTCATTCAAGGAATTGGAAGCGAATAAACATTAATTTTCCGAACATTTTAAATTTATATCAAGCAACGTTCAGAGAATATTTCTCCTGACGATCAGAATTCCAAGGCGGCCTCACTGCGGGACATAATTCAACACTGGCCCTATTAAAAATGTGCTGAAAGATCTTTTTTTGGAAACAACTTTGACATTTAAAAGAAACTGACCGTGAATGGCCATTGAATGGTCCACTACCAAATTAATGTCTCTCATGTTCAATTCCAACATGGCCACTACTGGTCTGAAGAACACAGTTTTATATTGGACCCTGTGGGAAATGTTCTTAAAGATTTTTTCTTGGACACAACTGATATAAAACTGTTCAGTGGGTAGTCTTTTACCAAATTGTCATGCTTTTTCAGAATTACAGGATTGTCGCCGCGGTTGAACATAGTTTTACATAGAAATCTATAGGAAACATGTATGTTTTAAAATCTTCTTCTTAAAAACCACTAAATTGATTTCAATCTAAACTGTACGTGAATAATTATTGAATGGAATTCGCGTTTTGATCCCAATCGAAAATCCAAGACGGCCGCCATAGTGAAACATAGTATCTCTAAGGGGTCTGGGGAAAAAATTTAAAAATGTTCCTTTCATAGACCACTAAACTATTTAAAAGAAAAAATATTACTGTATTGTCCTTTATCAAGGTTTTTTTGTGTGCCCGTAGGACATCCAGGATTGCCGCCACGGTGGAACAAAATTGAACATAGGAAACCATTGGAGACATGTTTAAAACTTTCTTCTCAAACACTACTCAATTGATTGAAACCAAATTGTACATGAATGATGGTTCTTTACAAAGTTTGAGTTTTTCATGCCGATGGAAAGTCCGAGATAGTCACCATCGGGGACCATCATTTAACATAGTCTATTGAAAATATGCATTACATTCTTCTCAGAAACCACTGATCTGTCTGAACTCAAACTGTAAATGACCAGTCACTGGTCCGCAACCAATTTGCTTTTTCTTGCCGATCAAAAATTCAAAATGGCTGCCATCGTAGAACATAGTTTGACGTAGAAATCTATGGGAAATACAAAAAAATCTTTTTATCTGATAACACTGTACTGATTGAACTAAAATTGTACAAAAATGATCATTGGTTGATTTTTTGCCAATTTTGTGTTTCATCTAGAGCAGAAATCCATGTTCACCATAGTTTTACGTAGGTGTCTATGTAAAATAACAATAACAATATTAGTTCTTTCACTTCTCCAATTGTTATGTTGAGATGTTCAAAAGTTTGTGTATAAAACCTTACGTTACCATTTCAAACTTTTCATCCTAATATTGGAAAAATATTCTACAATCACCGCCAATGACTTTATCTTTAGAATAAATAATTTAGTTATATTTAGTCATAGCTAATGTTCGTCAGATACTGACCAATAATTGGAAATAATTAGAACTATAGAAGTATTCGCAGTATGTTAGTTACGAATGTGGATGAACGGAATCGTTTAGATGGAAAATAAAGGTTGAATAAGAATATCGTACTCGTTGTTTTACTTACTGTTTAAAGAGACAATTACACCCACCACCGTGGCAACTGTTGCTATCCCGACAATAGTTCCAGCTATGACAACATATATCTTCCAACGTCCTGGAGAAATACGAAACATTCACAATGTACTCGGTGTATTTGCGTTGTCATAGTTACACAAAATAAGCATCTTACAACTATTCTGTGGTATAGTTTTGCCTGTTTTGAGATATATTGGAAATTCTCAATGAAAGTTTTAATGTACTAGATACGTGTTTGAATAATCTCAGACACTGTCAATGACAGCTTTGATGTACTAAATACGTTATTGAATTATCTCTCAAATTGTTAAGGATAGTTCTGATGTACTAAATAGTTATGCGTTTTGGATTATCTCTGAAATGACTGTTTTGATATACTAACTCCACGGTTTGAACAATCTCTAGAATTGCCATTTACAGTTTTAAAGTACTAGATACAAGTTTTTAATAAACTAGAAAAGTGTCCATGACTGTTTTGATTTACAAAATACATGTATTGAATTATCTCTGAAATTGTCATTCACAGTGATATTCCAGAGAACCGTTTTGAATCATCTCTTGAATTGTAAATG